>OY986967.1:28291483-28324196 GCA_963920575.1 Narthecium ossifragum
CCGGTCACGTGTAGGCACGTGACCGGTTCGCTCATGCCGCCGTTAGACCAGCAGACGGCAGGTGGACGGAGGCATCAATTAAAAATGGTTCGAGAAATATAGGTATTCAATGCTTACTTTTGAAAACACGGGTATCACATAAAAATTTGACTGAAAACCCAGGTACCAAACGCATAATTTAGCCTTTCAAATAATAATCTTATTTCTTTCTCTCATTATTAATAATCTTTCATCCAAATAAGCCAAGGTAATGCAAATACATATACATACATAAATATATTCGTAAATCTATGCTATTAGAGTAAGAGGTATTTTGGTCTTTAATTTATATTTCCATTCTAGTTCCGATGTTTATTATGTATACCAAACATTTACAAGTTCAATTCTCATTCCAGTTCATTGACGTATCAAACAACCACAATTTCCTTACAGTTTCAAATCCTATTTCCAATCCAATTTCCATTCTCATTTCCATTACCATTTCAATTCTTATGGCAACCAAACGTGGCCTAAGTTTAACGGACTCGGATATAGTCGATAATGGATTCAACCCGGATCCAACTTGCTGGTACCACAGGATAGGACCGTTTGGGATGCGGTAAAGTTAATGGTGGTGACGGTATCCTAATGCCACCTTCTCTATCTAATCTCGGGCCCGATGGGGGGTCCATCGTACCACCCTCTTTTCATTGTATCGGCACGATTTCTGATTTTATTAGGGTTAGGGTTTCTGTTCCCAGGACCTGGCGAAACCCTAAATTGCAATTGGAGTCCAAATCGCCCCAAATCGCCCCAAATCGACCGAGCCCTGGTCCTCCTCCCTTGAAGCCGCAGATATCGCCTCCTGGAGCGACAACTCGAGCGAGCTAAGTCGTCTTCCTCTCTTCTCCTTTGCGGAGTCAGGGAAGATGTGGAATATAGGGTTTTGGTGGCGTCTACAGTATACTGTCTGAGGTGAGGCGGAGCCTTTGATTCACGTGCTGGAGCTCAATGTTCGACGAGATTAGGGTTAAAGGCGCCGACTTTGATCTTTTCGTAGAGTCACTGGGAGTTTCGGGTCTTTCGTGTCTTTTTTCGGTGAAAACATAGGTTTTTGCATCGAACCAAAGGACAAATATGTGGAAAAATCGGGTTTTCTTTTGTAACATTTTGGTTTTTACGCGCTTCCCCTTTTCCATAAGCAAGTAGAAACACTTGGGCGCTAAATCTGAAAGCTAGAACGAGTCTGCTTGGTTTTGGTGTGATATTAGAGGTTAAAAAAACGCACTTTCTTGATATACTATTTCAAGGACTTGACTGTTTGAAAGAGTTGCTTCTAGAGATGAGTGAGACGAAAGGTAGTGGAGAGTGCGAACAAGAGATTCCAGTAAGTGCAGAGGATGAGCAGATGCCTGCGCAAGTTGAAGAGGAGGATCTTTCATCCTTGATTGTGAACCCTGTCGAGGACCCAGTTGCCCAGTTGCATACAGAGGTTGGTATTGGTGGCAGTTCAGCACTCGAAGAGACTCCTGCAACCATTGTTGAGCCTGTTCAAGCTGAACAGAATGAAGAAGTCGCTGTAAGAAAGTCTGAAATGGATAACGGTGATGAAGACACTGTCCACGTGAATCAGTTGGAAAATGTACCTGAGCAGACTGCTGATGTTGATGTAAAGCCTGAAAAAGAGTGTGAACTGGCAAATGTGCAATTGGAGAATGGTGTCTCTGTCCAGGAGACCGATGTTAAGGCTGATAGTTCTGAAGGGATTTGTGTACTTGAGGCATCAGTGAAGCCAGAGACTCCTGAAGAAGAAGGGGAGGAGGAGGAGGAGGAGGAGGAACACCCTGCTATCATGGAGGGCCCAAATGATGCTTTCACTTTTGACTATGAAGAGGGTGAGGAGTCGGGGACAGAGGAAGATCAATCTGCTTTTATGAAGGAATTAGAGAAGTTCCACAGGGAGAGAAGCTTGGAGTTCAAGCCACCCAAGTTTTATGGAGAAGGACTGAATTGCCTCAAGTAAGTGATGAAGCTTCTTTACTCCCACACACAACGTTACCAACTTTGTTGTCTGTAAGTTCTGCTGAAATTTCTTTTCTTTTTGTTTTTAGGTTATGGAGAGCAGTGACAAGATTGGGTGGTTATGACCAGGTATGCATCCTGCTGTCTCTTATTTTCTGTTTATCTGGATTTGAAAGTTGATCTATTCAAGCATGTAGTCCATGCAGGATGACTTGCCTTATTTAGTTGGAGTTTAATAATATTAGTGTTGCAGGTTTAGGTAGATGTGTCAAATGGCCGTGATCATTAGTTAAATCTTAAGTACTGTTTTAGCAGAAATATAGCTGTTAATAGTGTCAGAAATTGATGATTTATTTCTGAGATCAGTTAAATTGGGGTTTGGTTTCTATTAGTCATGAATGCTTAAAGTGACCCTCACTCTCCAAGTAAGCAGTGATAACTTAATGATCTTGCCCTTTAGTTCCAGGAGCTTTTCCCACTGCTTAAAGTCATGGGGTGTTATATTATTTTAGAAGTACTAATGATGCACCTTAAGTGTGTAGCTAATTGATTTGGTCTTCGAATTGTTTCCCCAGGTCACATCATGCAAGCTGTGGCGTCAAGTTGGAGAATCTTTTAAGCCTCCAAAGTAAGGGTTTGCAGAAGAAAAATTCCAAATTTTCATTTGTTTCTACTTGAGGCTGCTCATATTACACTCACTTATACATGATATCCTTTTGTCCCAAAGGCTTCCTTTTGTGACGCTTTGAGTGTTTTTGAGTGCTTTAGTCGCTTTTGTGGAATGAGTTGTGATTAGACCAACCAGTCCTGTCGCCGTTGATGTGCGTTTCCAAGCTCCACTTTTTAGAAATAGAAGATTTTTATGCTCACTAGCGAGCAAACTGCCATCTATGATCATGTCCTTGTTAAGAAGTTTGTGGTGTAGGCAATAAATTGAACATTGAAAATATGCTTATTCAGTGGTTAAAGGTAGTATATTTTCTTGAATGATCCATTTAGCTATTAAGTAGTGAATATGTGGCTCAGTTGTTAAAAGGATTATAATCATGTAATTAAGCAATTTAGCAATCACACTCTGAAGATGTGGCTGGTATATAGAAGATTCTATCAAGCAGAGAGATACTGGCGTTACCAGTATGTTTGATGCTCTAACAGATTGGTCATTAGAAGCGAATAAACAAGAAGACAGTGTGCTAGTGCATTAAAAATCTAGAGCGTTTGGAAAAAATAAACCTAGTGCCTGGAAGACTTTCCATCACGTCCTATTTTGTCCAATTCCCATGTATGAGTATACTATGCTTTATTGCTTAAGCTATTGTGTTATCCCTTGCACCTTGTCAACCGTTTGCACGCGTGGTTGCTTTTGGCTTGATGCTTAACTTTATCTAATGATCTTTACACGCGAAGCACTACCAGCAAGTTGATTCAACACCTTTCATGAGTCTGCTTTTGGTCCTGTTTCCTTGTTCTCTCTGTCCTTGGACTCAATCTGTACTGCTAGTTGCTTCATGCCTTGTTTCAAACTCTATAAGCTCTCCACAATGCTTCATGGATAGTAATGCTTAAAATATGCATGAACTAAGTTTGGTCATTTCTCATGACTTGCATCTTATCTGGCAATTTAGTTTGTAATCCATGAACACAGCTATATTATGACTGTTTTATTTAATGCAGGACTTGTACAACTGTCTCTTGGTCCTTCCGTATTTTCTATGAAAAGGTAAAACTTTGTTGATCAAATATTCTGTGACTTGATTCGTGATGCAAGTATTTATATATTCAAAAACCATGTTGCCTTCAGTTTTTTCCTTGAAGAAGGTACTTTAAGGTTCATATTTCTAACATATTATAGTTCGTGCTTCCTAATCATATTTCTGCTGTTATGCTTCTTTGATCATTGCAGCAGTTTCCCTGTACTCTCTGCAATTTCTAACACTTCTAGTTTTGGCTGTAGGCTCTTCTCGAGTATGAGAAACATAAAGTTCGTACTGGTGAGCTCCAAGTGCCTATCTCTACTCTTCCCGAACGCTTGGCTCTTGATCATCAGGTGAAAATTGTCTTTTCAGTTGACCTGCTATATACTTTAACTCCTGCCTGAGCATTTTGTTTGTAGTCTATTAATCTTTACAAGGATAAATGTTAGTCCAGTCATTGGCCTGCCAGCTTCTACTTTTGGACGTTAGCTTGATTTCTTCTTTTGTGTACTATTTTATGACTTGCTCTTTATTTTCTTTCTTTTTTGTGGGATTAGTTTTCAGTTCTTTCCAAATCTATAGATTTTCATATACAGCTGATATAGAGGATAAATTTGTTAACCACATTCTTGCAACAGTTTCTTGTTCATTAATTTTGGAACCATTTATTTTTACGACCCGATGCTTTGGTTACTACTTTTGTCCTTTCCTTCTGGGTTTTGGGTTTAATGATATTTTTGCCGCAACCAAATTCTCTTGTTATACGAACTAAATGTGAGATGAATCGTTAGTTTGAGATAAAATGTGTTTATTGGTTGCTGCATGGTGCTGTGGTTTTGGTTGTATTCCTGACTGCTCTTTTGTTTGGCAAAATATTTGAAACAAATTATGCATAAAAAGTGGAATTTTGTTCCTTTTCTTGATGTTATGAGTCATTTACAGGTTGGCGGAAGTCAATCATCTGGCTCAGGCAGAGCCAGAAGGGATGCTGCAGCTAGGGCTATGCAGGGTTGGCACTCTCAGCGGCTACTTGGTAATGGTGAGGTTGGGGACCCAATCATTAAGGTCTGTGCAGATTACTCCCTCTTTTCCTTTAGGTTTGCATGCTATATGAAATTTAGGCTGGAACCCATTAATTTAGCATATTTGTGTTTTGCAGGATAAGAGCTCAGGATCCCTCCTAAAGCGAGATAAGCACATGAAAAACATTGGTAGGGTAGCTCAGGACTAGATTCTTCTGGAATTCTGCTTCCCTGATACTCATATATGCTGAACTTTATTTAGGTATTTTGAAGAGGAAAAAACCATCCAGCCTGGAGCGTGCTGTGAAAGTTGCACGTACAAAAGTTGCTGCCTCTAAGCCACAGTTGGGATCATTTTCCTCTCCAATCATATGCCTTTCTTTGCTTGCCCTGAGAATTAATTCATCTGTGGTTTTGAAATGTGAACTGCCTCTCATAGTCTACTCGATCATTAGCTAGTCTAATCATCAAATTTTTTGGTTGCTACAGTTTCAGCGACATCTTTATTTTTAGAATTCTCTTTTTTGCTGGCAGTTTGGTATTTAGTTGATGTTGGATCCATGACTTTATATGACAATTGGGTGCTCTGATGGCAGTTCGGATACAATGGTTGTCGACATTGGTGAACCTGCTGATTGGGTGAAGATCAATGTCCGGAGGACGGTAAGTTTATCCCCTTAAGAGAGTGCTTGCCATGCGTGCTCAAAAAAGAATAAATGGAACCTAAGTTTTCCTGGCATGTGGGATAACTAATGTGCCGAGAAAAAAGCAGTTACATTTAGCGCAAGCTCAATTTCTCGATGAGTGCAATTGTTGCAAAGTTTAGTGAATAACATATTAGGAGATTTGTTCTTTTTTGGAAATTTTCTACATGATGTAATTTTCTTCTGTGCAGAAAGACTGCTTTGAAGTCTATGCTTTAGTTCCTGGGCTCTTGCGTGAAGAGGTAAAGCCGGCATACCTTTTTTCCTCCTTGAAAATCTACGGATTTTCTGTCTGGTTTTTGAAAGAACCAAGTTACTGTAAATGTTTTAACAGATTATCTGTGCGATGATTAGAGATAAGGTAGAATCCTCTAAATAATATGTGTTGAACGAATCATAACCCTGAATATTGGCTTGGAGTTTGATAAACATATTCTTGAATGACATCAGGTGCATGTTCAGTCAGATCCAGCAGGTCGTTTAGTTATTTCTGGCGATCCAGAGCAGCCTGATAATCCTTGGGGCGTCACTCCTTTTAAGAAGGCATGTTGCTTTCTCTACCAAAATGATCCAACTTTTTACTGCTTATTTCTAACCGCTCAAATGTCTGAGAAGAAAATTCACTTGCAGGTTATTACCTTGCCTTCACGAATTGATCCTCATCAAACATCAGCAGTGGTTACTCTCCATGGCCAGCTCTTTGTACGCGCACCTTTTGAGCAGTTAGATATGTAGCTGCCCCTCACGAAGCTCTCTGACAACTTCATCCAGTACGTAGAGTCCAGGTATTTGGGGTTTGGTCCTCCTAAATCAGTTAAATTCGTAGAGGCTGTTCTCCGTATGCTTCAGCTTGTTCTCCTACTTCAAGGAACAGATCCACATGTTCTACTGTTGCACATGCCTTGTGAAATGCTGTTTTCAAATGGTCGCTATTTCCCGCAGGCTTCTGATCTACCAGCCATGAGACAATTCCACTGTTTTGAGTTCCTGCTGGAGCTGTCTTGTTTGCTCTTTTGGATATGCTGGAGCTATGTCCATGTAATGTAGTCTCAATCACTGATGTGTAGTAGTGCTATTTACCTAGGCTCCTGGCCCCATTGAGTTAGGGACTAATTTTGCTATTTATTGTATGCTTTTTTAGCTCGTCTAGCTGTAAACAGTCCTGAATTTGACCATGGTCACTATGATCACATGTAATCAATCACTAGTTGTAAATTTATTAGTCATAGTAGTGGTAAGAAGGCCCAATCTTGTGGAAATCTGATTGTTTCACCATTTCATTTTTTTTTTTTTATGAGTTGAGCTGTAAGGCTAGATTAAGGGAAAACTACTTACATCAATCCCATATCGGAGGCTGTGAGCACCTTTCCGGATAAGATAAAAACAGAGTTAGACTCTAGATCAATGAGCAACTAGGTCAATCTTTCGATTACAGCATCTCGGAGTTTACATAAACAAAACTGATTTCAATTTCAAAACCTTGGACCAAAGCTCCTTAGACCGGTAGCTAGGGGTGAGCATTTGGTTTCAGTTCAGTTCTCGATCTAGAACCGAAATTGTTTGGTTCTAAATTATTGGGAACCGAACTGAACTCTATTACTAATTGAACCAAACTTTTTGGGTTAGACCAGCATAGAAAAGTTTGGTTCTTCGATTCTGATCTGAATTTTTTTTAAAGAACCGAACCCGAACCAAAATATGAACTTTTCATACATGTCAAAACCGAATCGAAGAACTGAAAAAACCAAACCGAATGAACCAAACTATTTCGATTCAATTCGGTTCGGTTTTGCTCACCCCTAGCCCACACAACCTCTGTGTGAGTTCCCCTACCACGTCAACAGCTGCCGAACCCAATGTCCATGAAGCATCGGCTGCACCACAACCCCACAGCCAAGTCTTCCCAAGCTTACTACTGTTTCATGTCAAGCTCTGTTCGTGTATTATACCTCTCTTATAGAGCAAACAAACTAGGTCTGATACCTAAAGGTATAATGATTCAGCTGTTTCCTTTTGCAGTAATTCAACTGGGTTCACTTCATAACTCCAAAATAAATAAACTAGAAATCAAAAACATCCTACCAAAAATCAGACTTTAAACAGGGGGGTTGGAAACATGATTTCCCTATGCCGGAGGATTAAGAAAACCAAATCCTTTTGGGCTCACATAGGCAGGCATCCACGCTTGCAGCCATTCTATAGACTACATGAAACCCAGTTCATGGGAACTGGAAGCCGCCTCCACCAACGGCCGCCGTGCCAGCGCCGGGCTTCGGCGGACTGATGGCGATCCAGAGCAGTGATATCGTGATTGCGATGAGCCCCGACCACACGTAGACGATGGTGGGCGTCTTCCCTCGCCGGCCCATGAGCCCCTTGGCGAAGGGATACAGATGAGCAAGGACCCAGAAGCTGAAGAAGGCGCCGCCGATGAACTTGCTCCACTTGGGCACCTCACTGTAGATGGCCTTGGCGAAGCCGAAGGCTATGGCGATGATGTTCACCATCATGATGGTGATCGGAGGGATGAAGAGGGAGGTCCACTTGACTATGTAGAGGTCGGCGTAGATGTCCTCGTTGTCCTCCGCGGCGGACTTCGACGTGAGCGTGAAGGAGATCTCGATCCCGGCCATGACCTTGAGAAGCCCCTGGACGACGGCGTAGAGGTGCGAACTCGTGCCGGAGATCAGCCAGAACTGCTCGTTGCGCCACCACTCCTCGAGGCTGACGCCGGACCAGCGCACCTCCAGGATGGCGAGGAGGATGAGGGCGACGGTGATGAGGAGGAGGTAGACGAGGAAGGTGACGTTGAGGGTCTGGACGATGAAGAAGCCGGAGAAGAGGGAGAAGGCCGGGAGGAAGCAGTAGACGATGAGGAAGATGGAGGTGAAGGGGTAGATGGCGACATTGAGGTAGGCCATCCGCTGGAGGAACTTCAGGCGAGACGAGGCGAGGATGGCGTTGTTCCTCGAGAAGAAGATCTCGACGGAGCCGGTGGCCCACCGGAGCACCTGGTGGAGGCGGTCGGTCATGTTGATGGGGGCGGAGCCACGGAAGGCGTCCCGCTTGGTGACGCAGTACACCGAGCGCCACCCCCGGTTGTGCATCCGGTAGCCGGTCACCACGTCCTCCGTCACCGATCCGTAGATCCACCCGACTCGGTCGCCCCACTCCGTCTTGTCCTCGTACCTGCGATTGCCATCCACAATCCACAATCCAAAGCTCAATTCGCCATTAGAATTAGGAGAAGCATCTAGTATATAATCCATCGTTTACCAGCAGGAGATGACGGAGACGGCCTCGGCGACGGTGGTCGGGTCGAGCGGAGGTCGGGGGACGCGAAGAGCACCGGGAGGCCTGCCGTGCTTGACGCCGGGGTGATCGGCGATAGGCCGGCCCTGGAACTCCGCCACGGGGATAGACTCCGCCAGGGCGGCGGAGTTGCCGAAGCGCTTAGGGAGGTGGGCTGGGTCGAGCTCGCCATCGAGCTCCTCCGCTCGCAACGACTGCATCTCCGAATCCGGGTCACGCTTCTCCTTCCTATTATTCTGCTTCTTGAAGAACCAACCTTTGTATTCGGTGGCTCGCGGCGGGTCGAACCCGTACAGGGCGAATCGCCGGAACAGGCACCCAGTCCCCACGTACACCGGCCCCTGGATGCCGTCGAGGGCACGCATGTTGCCGTCGAAGAAGACGGTGTTGTGGTTGGCGTAGCGGTCGGAGGGGTCGATGCCTTCGAATCTCTGGGGGAACTGGATGTAGCAGATGCGGTCGCCGCCGCGGTCCATCATGAAGCACATGCCCTCCCGGAGGGCCTGGCAGTTGTAGATGTAGTGGTCGCAGTCGAGGTTGAGGATGAACGGCCCGTTGGACATGATGGCCGAGGCGCGCACCAGCGCGTTCATCGCCCCGGCCTTCTTGTTGTGGTCGTAGCCTCGGCGCTTCTCCCTCGACATGTAAACCAGCATCGGCAGCCGGATGTCCACGTCCGAGAAGTCCATCATCATCTGCTCCTCGTCCGGCAGCCCGTACAGCGGATCGCACGACGGCGGCTTCAGCATCACCTATAGCAGACAACAATTGCGCGCATACTTTTTTTTGATGTCGTATTCTGACCAAGTTCCAACTTTATATATATAGTGGCTGTGGATTACCTGGAGGATGCCGGCGTGGTCGCCCTTGCCATGCTCCGGGGCGGAGACGGACCAGGTGCCCGGCCAGTGGGTGCCGTCGGCCATCCATGTGGCCTTCTGCACCTTGATCGGCTCCATCATGTCGGCGCCGGTCTCCTTCATGTGCTTCAGCATCTTCATCTCCTCCCTCGCGTTGAAGGCCTCCGACCGCCGCCTTATGGAGTCCGGCAAGCTGTTGATCCTCACCTTGAACTCGTCGTACTCCCTCTTCACCTTCCTCCGGTCCTTCACGAAGTCCGACCGCCTCTTGTTCTTCGTCGGATCGCCTTTCAGCTGGAAGTAACTATCCGGATTCCTTGGCTCGATGTCGTGCTTCCGGCAGAATGGGACCCAGATGTTTGCGAAGCTCGCGGCCTCCGCCATGGCCTCGAAGGTGAGAAGAGCGCCGCCGTCGTCTGAGACGTAACAGGCGAGCTTCTCCACCGGATAATTCACTGCCAGTATCGATAAGATGGTGTTGGCAGTGACCAGAGGCGGCTCCTTCTCGGGGTCGGCGGTGGAGACGAAGACGTCCATGCCGGGGAGGTCGGACCGGCCCGTGGGGTTCGAGGGCGACGGCGACTCGAACTTGTCCACGAGGACGTCGAGGTCGGTGGCGCGGTTGATCGGGCATAACTTAGGCAGCTGATCCAGGATCCAGGAGAATGCGAACCATATTTCGCAGACGATCGACATCCACCATAGCCACATTGCCTCCTCGTTAGGATGCCTCACCCTCCATTGTAGGAAGAAGCCCAGTGCCACCAGCCGAACAAGGATCAATAGCCTGATACACACACATATACAGTTGGAATTCAGACTGTTTTCATAAAAGCAAATTGTTTAGTAGGATTTGTCTCGATTTTTTCTAGAGATTTTTGAGACTCATTTGATCAATTTCAAGAGATATATATAATTGTTGCAGCTACCAATATGTTTTACAAACAACACCTTAGTATAACAGTCCATAGGGCAATTTGCATTTTGATACCGTATAATTTAGTGTAATGACAGTTTACTATCCTATAATTTTAAAAATGTAGTTTACTACCCTACATTTTATGTAACGGCGTGATTTAGGGCCTAACCCAATACGACGTTATCTCCGTTGACGGAAAACCGTGCATCTTTGATTTGCATTTTGATACATGTAATTAGTGCAATGGCAATTTACTACCCTACAGTTTGAAAAATTACCCTATATTTTATGTGACGGCATGATTTAATGCCTAAGCCCAGACGGCGTTATCTCACTTGATGGAAAACCGCTCATGTACCAAGCACGTGAGCGTCGCTTCAACCGTTTAGCTCAAAATGCAGCCTTAAAACTTCACGATCGATCCACGCATCGACCGTCACACCGACCGTCATCTTCTATGAGAAAATGATGCATATAGGGCCGATCCACGCATCCACCGTCAGCTTCTGTGAGGAAGTGATGCATACAGGGTCGATCCATGCATCGACCGTCGTTTCAGTCGTTTAGCTTAAAATGCAGCTTTCAAACTTCACGGTCGATCCTCACGCATCTACCATCGCATCAACCGCCAGCCACTGTAAGGAAATGATGCATCCAAAGTCGATCCATTCATGAAATGTCGTTTCAGCCTTTTAGCTGAAAATGCAGCGTTAAAACTTCACGAGTGATCCATGGATCCACCATCGCATCGACCACCAGCCTCTGTGAGAAAATGATGCATCCAGGGTCGATCTATGCATCGACCGTCGCTTCAGCTGTCCAGCTCAAAATGCAGCTTTCAAACTTCACAGTCGATCCCACGCATCCACCATCGCATCGACCGTGAAGAGGGAGAGGAAAGATGCTCACGTGGTTTTCCATCAAAGGAGATAACCCCGTCTGGGGTCAAACCCTAAATCACATCGTCTCATAAAATGTAGGATAGTAAACTACATTTTTCAAACTATAGGATAATAAACTGTCATTAAACTAAATTACATGGTGTCCAAATGCTAAATGCTTGACACATGAGCGGTTTTTCGTTAAGAGAGATAACGACGTCTGGGGTCAGACCTTAAATCGCGTCATCACAAAAAATATAGGGTAATAAACTATATTTTTAAAACTATAGGGTAGTAAATTATCATTAATTCATTATACTAAACTATAGGGTATCAAAATGCAAAACCCATGTTGTATATATATATACTAGGTGGGCCCCCTGCCACCTGGCAGGGTAACCATCAAGTTAATGGGTGATTCGGTTATAAAAACCGAATTTGATTAATGGATCAACCTTATATAAGGATGTATATTTAAAACTAACCCAAGGAATATGATAAAAATATACAAAGTTAACTTAGAAAAATATACATGTAAACAAACTAATATAAGGGAAACGGTTGTAACCGTTATTGCTCCTTATAAGATTGATATATATATATATATATATATATATATATATATATATATAGCAATTGATAAGATGAAGTTTGCAGTGCAGCTGATCACCTGTAAGGGCTGATGATGGCAGCAGGCATGGGAATTTTCCTGGTGAGAGGTTTCCATGGCTTGTCCATGGTGTCCGGTATTCCGTCTCCGATCCCGTCGTTGACATCGTCGTCATTGTACGATCCTTCTTTCGGCCAGAAGGCGTTGCCGTAGCCATACGTCCCCTTGGTCTCGAATAACCACCGGTTGTGGTCGAATTCTCCGGTCTGGCTCCTCATCATCATCGACTTGTTGTTCGACCTCATTACTGACATCCGGTTATCGGCCTTGCCGCCGCCGTTTGGAGCCGGCAGCGGCAGCGCTCCGGCCGAGAAATCCGGGACATCATCCTCATACTCCCCGATCTTGTACTGCTCTTTGCAACCTGGGCATGTGCCCCCTTCCTTCTGTGCATCTAAATAGCAATCCCTGCAAATTTTAAACCTGCAACCATACTTGCTTGTTACTGTTACATTGCCAATTAGCTAGATTTCGACTGCTTTTGAGATGATTGGTGATTTAATATGGCGTACCGGCATTCGCAAGGATCGACGTCGTTGCCTCTCTCGTCACGCATGACCTTGCCGTCGCACGCGGGCATGGAGCACTTGGAGCCCTTTGCACCGGCCATCTGCGGATGAGTGACCTCCGATTCGATCACCTTGTCCATGAGATGCGCGCGGGTGACGCTGTTGAACCCTCCGGTGAAGAGGGAGTTGGAAACATACTGCTCCTCGGCCCGGACCGCCACCGACGCCGCCTCCACCTGCCCGTCCATCGGCTGGTTGTCTGGCGTCGGCGGAATGTGGACCGTGTAGTTCATGTAGTCGCCGGAGATCTCCCCGGACATGTCGATGTCATCCCTCGACAGGCTTACGTACCGCCCGCTCGACGTTCGCCGGGCAAATTTCACCGTCTGCGCATTGGTGTTCCGTATGCTCTGAGAGCCAGGGCCGCCGGGGCTCCGGATCGCCTTCTTCGACGGATTCTGCGACTGAGATGCCATCTTAAATTTTGATCCACCTTATGTTCCTCTTCAATTACTGCCTAATGATTCATTCATGATCACATGCAAAGAATCATATCTGTCAGATATATGATCACAAGGCTATGAACACTTACAAGTAATTAAACTAGAACTATAAATTATTGCATACCAGTTAATCCTTGAAATCGACTTCCATTGACATCACTCTCATCTCCATACTTCTTCTCCACATTCCAATTCATCTAAGAACCGTATCTCCCATTAAGGCATCCAATGTAAACTTTTTTGGCGAACCCATGTCGCCGAATTGGATGAAGATTACTCTAGAGCATTGGTTTGGTGATGGTGTGAGATACAATGGAGAGAGAGTGGTGATGGTCACGGAGAGAGAGAGAGAGAGAGAGAGAGAGAGAGGAGAATGAGCGGAGTCAAGAGAGAGGTGATATGAGCGGATGGCTGGAGGGAACTCTTCTTCCTAGTTTGTAGGAAGGTTTTGTGGAGGGGGTGAGGGGTGTTTAAGAGCACTATCAATCAGAGATTTTTACGCACCTTTAACTGTCTCTTTTTCGGAAATTAAGAAGTTACGATATGGAGTTGCCATTATATCATAACCTTTTAATGGATATAAAGATGTTTAAAAGGTTACGATTTGGGTACCCATTATATCATAATCTTTTTCATGGAAATCTAGATGTTCGTGTTAATCTTGTCAGATCAAGTGATAGACTAAAAAATAACGTCATATCTCACTCCTTAAAATTTTTGATGCATGATCATTGAATCAAACATTTTGGCCAAGAAAATGCATGCATACTTAGATAATTTTTGATAATAATGTTACACAACATGACAGAATACATTCAACTCTCAATCACTAAAAAGAACATTAGAACTCTCCCATCAAAGAGCCAACAAACTACATCAGTTTTAAAGCGAACTCAGCAAAGAAACAGAGCAGCAATGCCAATGCCAACAATAGACACAACAACACAACTAAAGTGAGAATTTAAGGCTTGATGTTTTTTGATGGTGAGAGCTTTCATCAGGAGAACCTGCAGTGAGCCCTGCAGTTGCTGTCGCAGTCGTAGAAGCATGGCCCGTTACAATGCATCGGACAAAGGAGCTTCATCCCTCGGCACCGGCCACGCCCGGTGCACCGCACATACTCCCCCATCATGTACAAGCTGCTGCTATAATTTGGCTGGTGCCATCTTCTTCTTCGCACTCTAGCACTTCCACCGCCGCCGCCTCCTCCACCCCTGCCTCCGCCACCACCACCACCTCCTCCTCCTCCGCCGCCACCACCTCCGCCTCCACCTCCACATTTATATCCTCCCCAACACCAACTGCCTCCACCTCCGCCCCCGCCACCTCCTTCACCACTACTTCCCCATCCCCATCCATAACCCCAGCTACCGCCACCACCACGGCCTTGTTCCTTCCGGCTACCAACACTAGCCTCTTGAACAGCTTTCGAAGTCACATTGTTGTTAAGGTGAGGTAATGGGCGTTCTCGGCCTCCATAGGCAACACAAGAGGCGAAGGCGGCGGTCAAGGCTATGAGCAAGAGAGCACGCACCATGGATTCCCTTCTTGGTTCTGAGCTAGAGCAGGCTCTGTTATATATGAGGGCTTATGGTGATGGCAATGATAGTGACAGTTAGGACGGAGCATGTCTGTGCAACAGTGAGAAAGATGGCTTCCATTGCACTTCGCCTCCACTTGGCAGGAGATCAGCGTTCTTGTGTCCCTTATTCCCACCCTCTTCCTCATTGCCACTGCTTGACTATATATAACCTATGTGCCCACATCTCTCTCTCACACCCCCCCCAACTTGCTGCACTCATTGGCAGGAAGAAGGGATCAGATCAACTAGCATGGTGTAACCTCAGCACTAATGCTTGCGAATGCTCATAATTTGGTAATTGAGATCGACCTCATTAGTTTTCTATTGTGATCGTTGGCAGTTCATTCGGTTTAATCACTGGCAACAAAACTAATCCATGTGGGGGATCGGTTTGTGGATAAGTTACTGGAAAGCAGCACGCTGGGCCACAGTACCACGAGGTGTCCTTGCAGTTGCAGAAGGTATTGATGTCTCATCCTTGAAGGCCTTGCTGCATTCCAATCCCCACATCATTGCCCTTGCTGGGTGCCAAAAGGGGCACAATGGCTGCCACTACGAAAAAAACAAAGGAAAAAATAACAGGAACGAGTCCTTTTCCATTAGATCATTGATTTGTGCCATGAAGTTTACCAGGTTAATGCCTTCTTGATTAATGACTATACTTGAGACTCTCAAACATTTTTAAGGAAATCACAGGCTGAGCTATAGTAATTGTACCGACCTGCATAACATGGATAGAGCTAAACACAGCAGTTAAAAGTATCCAACGAAAGCATATAATGTTTAGCAGCATGCTAATGTGCTAATGGCATTAATAAACAAGGAACATGAGCAAAACGGTTCCACCGAGTACCATTTTATAGCAGTTAATGAACAATAATTATATGAAGTCTACCAAGCAAAGTTACAGCCTTACAGCTATGGCCTCAAACCGTGTTCAAAATCCAAATCAAGCATCAAATGTCTCAACCTGCATACCCAGCAAATTTTCATTTAGAATCCATAACAAGCACAAAGTTTCCCATCCAAAATAACCAAGTAATCCACTTGCATGACAAGATTGGTATTCAACACAGACCAGAGCCGGACTGAGCATAAAATAAAGGGTTTAATGTTTCAACAAAATTTAAGACCACCAAAACTTGGGATACCCCAAATTACAGAAGGAAATTAACACAAGGGAAAACCGAGAGCAATGATTCAATCTCTCTAATGTTGTGGTCTCTGTTTCTCCATATACCCCACCGCATTATGTTACCTAATACTAAATTCCTACGTACCATAGAAGATGAGAAAAACAAGAAAAACAGATAAAGAGATAATGACACCATGTAATTCTACATCTTAGCTTCCTTGTATTCGGCCTCAGGAGTCTGGTCGCCCCCATCTGACCCAGAGTTGGAAGAACCCCCACCACCTTGTTGCATATGCTCCCCAATTTTAGACATTGCCTTGTTTGCCGCATCCATCTTCTCTTTGATCTTCTCCGCATTATCTTGGCTCATTGCAGCCCTCAAATCAGCAACCGCGTCCTCAATCTCCTTGGCAACCTCTGAAGGGATCTTCTCCCTGTATTCGGCTAGACTCTTCTCTACACTGTAGATTGTAGTATCTGCACTGTTTCTGATATCGATCAAAGCCTTTCTCTCCTGATCCTTCTGAGCATGGAGCTCTGCCTCCTTTACCATCTTCTCAATCTCGTCGTCCGATAACCCTCCTGAGGATCTGATGGTAATATCCTGCTCTTTATTCGTAGCCTTGTCCAAGGCTGTGACCTTGACGATGCCATTGGCATCGATATCAAAGGTAACCTCAATCTGAGGCATGCCTCTTGGAGCAGGAGGAATACCTGTGAGATCAAACTGCCCAAGAAGCTTGTTATCTGAAGCCATCTCCCTCTCACCCTGCAGGACCTTAATACCTACTTGGGTCTGGTTATCGGCTGCAGTGGAGAAAACCTGGCTCTTCTTGGTGGGGATGGTCGTGTTCCGGTTGATGAGCCGAGTAAAGATCCCTCCAAGAGTTTCAATACCAAGAGACAGGGGAGTAACATCAAGCAATAGGAGCTCTTTAACATCGCCCCTCAGAATACCACCTTGGATGGCAGCTCCCATGGCCACTGCCTCGTCAGGATTCACACCCTTGCTAGGAACCTTGCCAAAGATCTCGTTGACAACCTCCTGAACCTTCGGAACCCTTGTCATTCCACCAACCAGAAGCACTTCGTCAACTTCCTTGGCTGAGATGCCTGCATCCTTCAGGCAGTTCTGGCATGGGCTTCGTGTTCTCTCAATCAGATTGTTGACCAGAGCCTCAAACTTGGAGCGCGTTAACGTAATGTTGAAGTGCTTCGCACCAGAAGCATCAGCAGTGATGAAGGGAAGGTTAATCTCTGTTTGGGTTGTGGATGAAAGCTCAACCTTGGCCTTCTCAGCAGCTTCTCTGAGCCTTTGCAGGGCTAACCTGTCCTTTGATAGATCAATGTTATCTGTCTTCTTAAATTCCTTGACCAGGTAATCTAGAAGTGCACTATCAAAATCCTCGCCACCAAGAAAAGTGTCCCCGTTGGTAGCTTTGACCTACAAAACAGAGTCTCACGTCAGAAAATCATGCAACAGTAATGATAAATGTTTTCAGGGCACAATGAAATGAATAGCATACCTCGAAAACCCCATTGGAAATCTCAAGAATTGATACATCAAAAGTGCCACCACCAAGATCAAATACAGCAATCAAACCCTCCTTGTTGTTCATTCCATAGGAAAGTGCAGCAGCTGTGGGCTCATTAATAATTCTAAGAACTTCTAGCCCAGCAATTCTCCCAGCATCCTTGGTTGCCTGTCGCTGAGCATCATTGAAGTAGGCAGGGACAGTGACAACGGCTTTCGAAACAGATTTCCCAAGGTAAGCCTCTGCTGTTTCCTTCATCTTGGTGAGCACAAAGGCACCAATTTGGCTCGGTGAGTATTGCTGCCCATTCATCTCCACCCACGCATCTCCATTTGGGGCTTTGACAATCTTGTAAGGCACCATTTTAAGCTCTTTCTGTGTCTGGGCATCATCGAACCTTCTTCCAATCAAACGCTTGGTGCCAAACAATGTATTTGCTGGGTTGGTCACAGCTTGGCGCTTCGCCGGAGTACCAACAAGCAGCTCACCCTTCTGATTAAAAGCTACAACAGATGGTGTTGTCCTTGCACCTTCTGCATTCTCAATAACCTTAGGAGTCTGCAACCAAGAAAACACCAAGGTCCTCAAGTTGCATGATAAGGGGGAAAAAAAGATAGCTTGTGAAGGAGTGCACATAACGAGCATTAAACAAATATCTATCTTGAAACCGTGTCATGTTCCCATAGTGAAAAGGTTTAGCAAATCTCACATCAAGAGTGCATTGAAGAGGGTTACATGAATTGCACAACAAAATAAAGCAAGCATACTGTCCATCAAAACTACGAGGAACAAAGAGCATGATAATATATGGGCATGAAAGCCAAAAGACAACAGCTTGAAACACACCTTTCCTTCCATGACTGAAACACAGGAGTTGGTGGTACCCAAATCAATTCCTATAACATCGGCACCAGCAGGCTTCGAGCTGCGAAAACCAATCGAAAAAGAGCCCTCAGAAGTTGAACAGATACAAAGGCACACATAGCAATCAAGGATATGCACTTAAATAAGATACACCACCTGAATGCTCTCGCCATGCCAGCCCATTTCTGCGGTAAAAGAGATGTGCCACTTGATGCCTTCAAATAGTTGGAAGCCTGAAAATTCGAAAATTAACCCAACAAGGTCAGTCCGAAGCAGCATAAATCCCTGGAGTGCAAGCATATTAAAGATCCATTGCTTTATAATAATAATAATAATAAATGTTTGAAACCATCTCTGATCGCAAAGAAACCAACTAAACCATTTAGTAGAGTTACCAGTTGATACTAAGAGAACCAACTTGAGAGGCAACTTTTGTTTTCCATTTTGTTTTGAGAGAACAATGCTAAGATATGCGATTTCTTCACCACGAGCAAAATCCAAAATAGGGGAAAATGGCGATATGTTTGTCTATCTATAGTAGATGGTTTATGTGATAAAAATGTATAGTTTGTCCCTACAACTAATACCTCAGTCAATGTCAATGGATTAGATGCATGAACAAGGAGTAATAACAAAGTGACTATTACTTTGATTCATGAACAGAAGAAACTTAATGAAAATCCCATATGAAACGGACCATAATAAATCAATCAATGGCGTGACAATAGAATAAATAACCGGTATAACAATAGATTGCCATCCTAGCTATCAGCGTCATAGAACAAATACACGACAAAGGCCAGTAAAACTATCAGATCTCGACGACAACTTACGCTTCATAAATCCCTTAATCACCTAAGCCTAAGAAGAGATCGAAACCTCTTTTATCGACCCAAGGAATCGGAAAAAATCAATATACTGTTGAGAAAAAGCCAGAAGCTGACCTGAGAGAGGGTGGAGCCGACGCCGGCGGCGACGGTCTTGGACCGGGCGAGCCTGGAGACGAGGAAGGATCCGATCACCATTAGAGACGCGACGAAATGCGGCGATTAGCGTTCGAGGTGGTGGAGAGAAATGGAGGCTAAAACCCTGGAAATAAAACCCTAGGTGGATTGTAGTCTACGGTGGTGGGAGCCGAAGCTTGGAGGAGGGGCAACCCTTAACCCTTGTTGTGGGGTTGTAATATATCACAAGAAAGGAACGGGCATACTAGAACCTTCTAGATGCGTAGATTTTTTTTAGTTCGCTGGTTGGCGACGTGGCGTTGGGTTGAGCCAGACATTGAGCTCACTGACCAAATTGGGCTCGAATCGGTCCAATTGGATTCGGCCCGATTGAATTCGTTCCGGTGCATAAATTATTCTTGGGAAAATTTCAAATCATATATTTGTTGGCTAAATTTTCAATTAGTACCCTGTAGTTTGATCGATATTTTTATATGATCCTTATATTTCAAAAAGTTGCAATACATATCCTCAAATTTAATAATCGCTCTTATGTGGTCCACCACGTCACCCACCGTTAGCTACCATCTGCGATCTGACGAAAAGTGGGGCCACGTGCGCCGCACGTGACCCACGCCGTCGCTCCCCGTTACCCCGTTAAGTCTTAACGGGGCGGTCGGGGCCCTTTTATTTTAATGAAAGAAATTGGAAAGCAAACGAATATATTTCTATAATAATTCGATTCGAGCAATGCTCGAGCTTTAATAATGACGGACTACGGAGATGGCGATGCGGCGGCGGCAGGTTTGGGGATCGACCACTTTGATAGGCTCCCGGACTCCGTTCTGCTCGTGGTCTTCAACAAGATCGGCGACGTGAAGGCCCTGGGGCGTTGCTGCGTGGTGTCCCGGCGGTTTCATGTCCTTGTTCCCCATGTCGACTACGTCGTGGTGCGTGTGGACTGCGTCATCTCCGATGACCCGTCTTCCCCTGGCGCTGCTGCGGCGACGGCGTCTGCATCGGTTGAAAAGGGGCGGGGAGTCCTCTCTCACCTCGCCCGCCTCATTCTTTCTGGCCTTGTGAAGCCCCTCCACGCCCTTGGCCAGATCATCTCGCCATCATCCTCAGCTGCTGTGGCGTCCGCTGCATCCGGCGATGGAATCCCGCGGAGGAGCTCGGGCAGTGAGTCCTCTGAGGTTTCCCACCACTCACCGACTGAAGTGCTGAGAAACTTTAAGGAGATTCGGAAGCTAAAGATTGAACTCCCCGCAGGGGAGCTCGGCGTCGACGATCGCGTCCTCCTCAAATGGAAGGCCGGATTCGGCTCTACCCTTGACTCCTGCGTCATCCTCGGCGCCTCTTCTGTTTGCCCTAACCTTAATTGTAGCACTAGCGGGGATTTCAACAATTGTGGTGGTGGCGCTGTTGCTGACGACAATGGCAGCATCCCCGAGTCATTCTACACCAGCGGGGGCCTCAAGCTGCGAGTTTTGTGGACCATTAGCTCGCTTATTGCTGCTTCGGCGAGGCACTACCTTTTGCAGCCCATCATCACGGACCATGGCACGCTGCAGCATCTTGACCTCACGGACTCTGATGGGAGAAGAAGGGCCCCGACCGCCCCGTTAAGACTTAACGGGGTAACGGGGAGCGACGGCGTGGGGTCACGTGCGCCGCACGTGGCCCCATTTTCCATCAGATCGTGGACGGTAGCTAACGGTGGGTGACGTGGCGGATCACATAAGAGCGATTATTAAATTTGAGGGTCTGTATTGTAACCTTTTGAAATATAATGACCATATAAAAATATCGGTCAAACTACAGGGTACTAATTGAAAATTTTATAAGAATGCCCCTTAAATCTTTAATCAGTATTCTTCTGTCAACTCTCATGGTTTAATTATGACCCGTGTTAAACATAGTTTTTACATCATTATCTTTGAAATATATTTAAGTTATATAATTATTTCCTAAGAAAATAGGTGAGAAGAATATTTATACAGAAAGGTGCAAATTGAGGGATATATGATACTAGTACTCACCTGTGCCCCTGACACAGTTTTTAGTTATTATTAATATAAAATTTTAACAAACTCATTGTAGTTTGTCTGGTTAGATGGCTGTGTTGACTCGTAGGTGGTTCAGGGTTCGAAGGTTGGTCGTAACTTTTTGTTCACTGCCACCATAAAACCATAGCTAATAAAATATAAAAATATTATAAGTCTAACTTAGGATATATAAAATAATATATAAGTATTAGCATTAGCATAATATAATATTAACTAGTACTCACCTGTGCCCCTGGCACAAGTTTTAGTTATTATTAATATAAAATTTTAACAAATTCCTTGTAGTTTGTCTGGTTAGACAGCTGTGTTGACTCGTAGGTGGTTCAGGGTTCGAAGGTTGGTCATAGCTTTTTGTTCACTGCCACCATAAAACATAGCCAATAAAATATAAAATAAAATATTATAAGTCTAACTTAGGGTATATAAAATAAATATAAGTCTTTGCATATTGCATAAGATAATATTAATAGAACTTAGGTTGATATGAATTAATGCAGGTTTATATAAAGCAAACTTAGAGAATATATATAAAGAAACTTAGGGGATATGAATTAATGCTGGTTAACCGTTATTGCTTCTTATAAGGTTGATAGAACTTAGATTGATTTGAATTAATGCAGCTTTATATAAAGCAAACTTAGGGAATATATATAAAGCAACTTAGGGGATATGAATTAATGCAGGTTTAACCGTTATTGCTCCTTATAAGGTTGATTAAAATCCTACTTTGCAATATCATATTTATTCCTCAATCAACTCCCAATATAATTTCTTTACATTACATTACATAATTACGTTTGAAAAGAATATCAAATTATATATTTATTCCTCAATCAACTCCCAATATAATTTCTTTACATTACATTACATAATTACGTTTGAAAAGAATATCAAATTATATATTTAATTCCTAAAAGTTATGTAAGGAAAATATTCATATAAGAAACTAAACATCTGGGTGATATATATTATACCTATAAAATTTAAATGTAATTTTAAAACTTTGTAAGGTAAATTATGTCAAAAATCTTTCAATACGCATCTCCCATCCTGCAAGCAGATGAATGCTGGACTATTTTAGTATGGACTTTTATGACTTAAACTTTTGAATTGAATATTTAGAATTAACATGACATCAGAGCATAAATAACATGCGGTGGATGTAGGACCTTGGTTGTCACTAGTAAAAAAGATACAAAATTACAAATAATGGGCAGCACACACGTATATGAAATCATCGATTTAAAGTCTAAAATGACATCCTCCCATGAATCAGCCCCATTATGCGGAAAAATCAACATACCGTCCGTGTCAACCAAATCATTGGTTCTTCTCACTTATTACATCAAAGTCAACTCAATCCTATCCCTTATGTACATCATTATCCTTCAGGATGACATTGCCATCTGGCACCAATCACCGTATTCTAATAAGTCACAATTCAGGTCTTGTTTAGCCTGCTTTATTCCGGACTTATTCCCGGACTTATCCGTATCGATCACTAACGATAACAATCTCAATATAGCAATAATAGAAGAAAAATACTGTGACAAAAATAGGTGATTTTTTTTTATGATATTTTTGTTATGTTATATTAATATTTAATAATTTAAATGTCATTCAGAGTGTGAAAATCACAAATTCGAATATTTAATTACGAAAAGTTACGAGAAAATATTTCCATGACCCGACGACTAAACCAGTGTTGGATTCGCTCGGACTATAACAATCTCTCATAGGGTTCATGTTTACTCGTTTTATTTTGACCCTTTCATGTCAGAATGGTGATGACAGATCGAGTGGGTTTGATATCCGGACCCAAACCGCTTTAATTGACACTTAATTACCGGATCGGATCAAAATTTCGAAAAACCGAATATTCCCTTCCTAGTGGCAATTACGAAATTACCTCCGAACATCCATGGCAATCCTTCGATATAGGGCAGTGTTGGTGGGTGAGACCGCTGAGTAGGTGCGGAGCAGCGCAGCACTCGCAAGTATCGCCGCAAACTGATGATATATATACTCTTTGGAACCTACGCCTAGAAACCCCGAAGAGCTATAGAGAGACGACGAGATTTAGACCCCGAGAGAGATGGATTCGGATTACGGCGTTCCGCGGGAGCTCTCCAATCTCCAGAAGCAGCGCACACTCTACCAGCCCGACCTCCCTCCATGTCTCCAGGTATCATCTCCCCACTCTTCCTCTCTGTTTCTCTTTCTATATATGTCTCTACTCATCTGCCGATGGAGTTTTGTTTCGATTTCGATCTTGTGTCGGAGTGGCTATTGTTTTGCTTGATCTCCTTGGCATTTGTTTTGGGCATTGGAGATCATAAGGTGTGAGGTTTTTGGCTATGGATCTGGATCTGGATCGTGGGATGCGTTGTCCTCTGGTTTCTTGGATCGGCGTTTTGATTGCTATCGTGGAAGTGCATTTTAGTGGTTAATGTGGATTTGTTCGTGATCTGGTGGTCCGAGGTGGGATCTGGTGCAATGGAGTAAACTGGGGATGGTAGGACGTGGGATTTTGTTTGGGGTTCTTGGGCGGTCATTATATTTTAGTGCAATGAATGTCTATGAAGAACTGTAGTTTAAGGCGAGATCTGCAACATAAGTTTTGTTTTTGTACGTGGCATGTAGATGTGATGAGCGGTTTAAACTTCTTTACAGAGATTCTTTTGGAAAAGATATGTATTTGTGGAAAGAGCTCTGATTTGTGTACATGGTCGAAACCTTGTACGATACACATGCGGTCCAATCGGTAGTGAGGTACTGACTGATTGTTCTAGTCTATCGGTACCTCATTGCCAATGGAATAAAACAATGAGTTGGTACCTCACTACCGATGGAATAGATTAATGAGTCGGTACCTCGTTACCGATTGAATGTACCAATGATCGGATGAGTAGTGAGGTACCGATTGGTTGATCTAATCCATCGGTAGTTCACTACCGATGAAACATATCAATTAGTCGGTACCTCACTACCGATCACATGGCATGTGCATCACACATGCATCACACATGCCACGTGGTCATGTATACAAAACTTTATTGTTGTGAAAATTTAGGGTTTTGAGATGGACATGATTAACTACTTGACATTTTGATATGCAGCTTTATGATGTCGTGCCTATGACATGCTTTGCAGTAGACTTAGTCATATGCGAAGACTTAAGCCCCTTTGTCATCTTTTCGGAATCTGGTTCTTGCCATGCTACGCATTTGGTTCCTTTGGAAATTACTGTCATTCTTTTAGCATGTGCAATGTTCATGCTGGAATTTCTCCATCCCATGAATGCTTTTATGCACCAATGTTTTCTGATATCATTGTTTCTAGGATTCTCTGGTAAACTGAGATTTTCATCAAGTCCATTTTCCTTTAGGTTTTATTCTTTCACCTGAAGGATAGGTCATCATCGATTAATTTACTCATCAACAGGGTACTACTGTGAGAGTCGAGTTTGGCGACGCAACTACACCGACAGATCCAACTGGTTCTCATGTAATCAGCCAGGCCTTTCCACATACTTTTGGGCCGCCTTTGGCTCATTTTCTGCGGGCAACAGCGCGGGTTCCTGATGCCCAGATCATAACCGATCATCCACCAATGAGGTCCATAGTTATCCAATCTATTTCCTTACTCTGTGTAATGCATATTGTATGAGAACTTGTAGAGAGTGGATAATTACTTTTTTACCTTCGATTTGAGTTTGTTCATGTGATTGTTATTGCATGTTCTGTATAATGTTTGGGTCTAATGAATCTGGCTTCCCTAAATTAGTTAACTTTGGAGTCATCCCTTTAAGCTATAATCAATATCCAACACTTTGGGCCAGAGATTTAGCCAATACATTGAATTTTATATCTAGTGCACTTCGAGCTATCGACATATTAACTTTTGTAATGTACGGGAATATAACAACTACTATTACTAAAGCTTTGCTGTTGGCTTTCTTTTAGTGGAACGGTTGATGGTTCACCCGTGACATTTGCTATCTCATTACAGGGTTGGTGTGGTCTTCTGTGGGAGACAATCGCCTGGAGGGCACAATGTTATTTGGGGTCTTCTCAATGCTATTAAATCTCACAATCCTAACAGTACTTTGCTTGGATTTCTAGGTTAGACCTGTTCTATGAGATTATTTTTTCAAAGTAATGGTTTTCCAAGTACTTTTGTCTTGTATGGCCACCATTCTGACTGTTATTTGTAGAGCACGGTTTCTAAATATTGAATATTCTCTGCCTCTGTAACATATTGACTGGATTCAACTGGCAACCTTTTCTCCTAAATTTGCTTCTAGCTCTTGAGCAGGTTGTCCTTAAGTCATTGAAACTCTTCATGCTTATCCTTTTTCTTTTTGTAGGTGGAATAATTATTAATGTTCCATGCTGCTATTATATCTCTTTTTTCTTTTATGCCTCATATTTTGGCAACCTGCTTCATATTACTTCTTTTGAAATCAATATATTCATCAGTTTGTATAGTGGAAATAGATCCTTATGACCTGCCCATGTGAAACTGATAAGTGATTTGAATGCCCATCTTTGTAATTCTTTGTACTGCTGAGCAAGAGGCAAAATACTACCGTTAACTACCTTTAGGGATTATATGTTCTGAGACAATTGATGCTAGCAGTAGTAGTATCTATTCACGGAAGGAAAATACCAAGTATTTTTGTTGGTTCTTTATCAGCGCCTCCCTTGGAGTTGGATTTTCACTTTGGATAGCATCTTTTCCTGCCATCTTACAAACAACGTCCTTCTGTTTTGACTTTTCCATCCTCGGTATTGCGGTCCTGAACTCGAAATTGAGTTTGCTGCCAACCATGAACTACATTATATTTCCTGTTGTTGACGCATACATGTGCTTTTTGACTGGGTACTTACTTCTCCTTCATTGCATCGTCCAGCAGTAGGTTTGCATTTCACATGGATTTGTCAATTTATAACTGAAGATGATGACTGCATATGTTTGAAGTATACCTGCAGGTCATGCGAGTACTTAGTAGGAAACGTTCCTTGTGTCTGAGATATCATGTAAATTCTCTTTTCTATGCTTCTTTGCTGTTGTTGTAGGTGGCAGTGAAGGTCTGTTTGTGCAGAAAACTCTAGAGATAACGGATGATGTTATTGCTACATATAAGAACCAAGGTGATTTAAATTTATCCTCATATGTATATCTACAGTAAAAAGGACTGTATCCTTCAATTGATGGACAATTCTTTTGCTTGTTAAGGCGGTTATGATTTACTTGGTCGAACACAAGATCAAATCAGGACAACTGAGCAAGTTAATGCTGCTATGTCAACATGCCAAGCTTTGAAGTTGGATGGGCTTGTCATCATAGGAGGTATGCCTCAAATTGTATTATGGCTCGTCAAATATTTCCTAATTGCTATGCACTGTGGTTTTTCTTTCGAGTATGGTGCTAGTCACATTATCTGCCCTTTTTTTTCCTTATTGAAGGAGTCACATCCAACACGGATGCTGCTCAACTTGCGGAGACCTTTGCCGAGTCAAAGTGCCTGACTAAGGTAGTCATCATGCCAAGGCTATCTTGTTCTTGCTTAGTATCCTTATGGATTCTGCTTTTTATTTGCAAAAAAGTACATCAACTTGCTTTCCTGCAAATAACGTGACTACTCGCTGTAATGGCTGATTCATTAATATAAGCCAATCTATCACGTTGATCATTTTGGTTTTCCCAATTAAGTGCAAAAGTATGTGTGCAGGTGGTAGGCGTTCCAGTTACATTGAACGGAGATCTTAAGAATCAGTTTGTGGAGACAAATGTTGGTTTTGACACAATCTGCAAGGTATGCTTGTTATGGCTTGATGCTTGAACATGAATTACACTATATTAGAGCAGAACTTATGTGGTTCTTTACAAAAAAAAATGTTCCTGTTTATATTACTGCTTGGTTCAAGTTCGTACTTGCAAAATTGAACAATTAGTATTTTCTTCACTCCGGCAATGTGTTTCAGACTACTGAGGTAGCGTGTTGAGAAGTCTTGTGATAATCTTACTTACAGCTTGGGTTTGTTAGTATTTGATTTTGAGGAGGACCTGGGCTTCTATATCAGATTTACTGTTTTTATGTAGAAATTTGACTAAAATTCTAGCGATCTTACTTGCTGCATGTAGCCTTATTTTTCTGTTATCCCTTGATTCATTGATAATTTTTTGTTTATTAACAAACTTTGTTGAGTTTTTTGTTGTTTTCTTTGTTAACCTTCGTGTTGTGGTTACTTATTCTGCATGTTAGTAATTAACTCTGTTGTTGTGCTTTCTATTTCCAGGTTAATTCACAACTCATTAGCAATGTCTGTATTGATGCCCTTTCAGCAGAGAAGGTAATTGATGACTGTGATTCCTAAATTTATATATAGACTTAGTCACCATAGCAACACTTAGTTAGTTCAGGCAGATTATGGAGAATAGCAATTGCACGTAATCTTATTGTCACTAAATGCAATAGATGTATTGTTTTATGGATGGAGCTATTGCAAAGCTTTTATGTCTAGTATGCCTTGGTCTCTGCAAATCCTGCTTTCCTTAAACAACGCGTATTCATTTCTGGTCATTTAAAATAAACGTATTATGTAGAGTGGTTTACTTGATTGCTTGTTTCCTCTTATAATGTTTTGTCTGTGAACTTTTCATTGTCAATCGTATCTACACAATGTTTATTTCTTTTTCTGCTGTTGCAGTATTATTATTTCATTCGCTTGATGGGCCGCAAGGCGTCTCATGTAGCTTTGGAGTGCACCCTGCAGTCACACCCAAACATGGTTCATCTTCTTAACTGAGACGTTATTTTTGCTTTTCCTTCCAGTACTTGCCTATGATATCATATATCTAGGATTCACATCTATTTACATAGTTCTTGGTTTGCACGAAATATTTTCTAGGTCATCCTTGGAGAGGAGGTAGCTGCATCTAAACTTACTCTCTTTGACATCACAAAACAGCTTTGTGATGCAGTCCAAGCCAGGGCAGAACAAGGTTGGAAGCTTATAGTTGACCTTCAAGATCCAATTGTGTTTGCATGTGGTTAGTGGTTTATGCTTATTGATGCAGATAAGTATCACGGCGTCGTCCTCATTCCTGAGGGCCTTGTTGAGAGCATTCCCGAACTCTATGCTCTCCTCCAGGTTAGCTAGGCTTATTAAAAAACTTCATGAAGCTTTCATTCTTGCATGTGATTTTTCTATCACATGGAAATGTCAGGAAATTGTTTATAGCTTTGATTAATGCTGCGATTTTTTAACTGCTTTAGGAAATTCATGGTCTCCACCGCAGTGGTGTTTCTTCGGAGAACATCTCTGGTCAACTTTCACCTTGGGCATCTGCCTTGTTTGAATTTTTGCCACCATTTATCAGGAAACAGGTTTGATCCCTGCATGGTGACTAAAACATATTGAACATATTCATCTCAGACAAGGGATATTTCTTAACAAGTTCTTCTATGATCCAGCTGCTTCTCCATCCAGAATCTGATGACTCTGCACAACTATCCCAAGTAAATCTTGTTGACTAATAATTTACTATTCAGGTTTCATTTGCATTTGGTTCATCCTTTTGACTGGCTTTTGTTTCTTTTTTTTTTAGATAGAGACTGAGAAACTTTTAGCTCAATTGGTGGAAAATGAGATGAGCAAACGGTTGGTAAGTCTAGTGGAAAGTTACATCTCTTGAAGAACTTACTATCAGCACATCATGAATCGATGTTGACAAATATATAGCATGCATCACATCGTTTTTTATTTGTTAAGGCATACACTTGACAGTCTATTTTACTTCTGTAGCTTCTTTTTGCTTTTGATCCCTGTTTCTGTGTTTTATTGCTGTATGGACCATCGTAGAGCTACTGGTCTGACATCTCACCCTTTGCTGGTTATACAATGGTTTTACACCTCGGGTATTCTTAGTTTTAAGATGGTTTGCTATACTAAGATTGTTGTATTTCACAGAAAGAAGGTACATATAAAGGAAAAAAATTCAATGCTATATGCCACTTTTTCGGCTATCAAGCGCGTGGTTCTCTACCGTCGAAATTTGATTGTGACTATGCATATGTAAGTTACCCAGTTAAATAGTACCCCTTTTATTGGTGTTCTAATGTGCAATGATTGAGGAGACATAGGAAATTCTGGTGCTTAGGTTCTTGGACATATCTGCTACCACATATTAGCAGCTGGTCTGAATGGTTACATGGCCACTGTGACAAACTTGAGGAGTCCTTTGAACAAGTGGAAATGTGGTGCTGCCCCTATGACGGTTAGCTTTCTCTTCGTGAACCATCTATTTGACTTATCATTTTAAAGTAATGTGTAATGATTGTAACTAAGTACTTGTATATCTAAGGAAAGGAAGTTCTATTTATACATTCAAAACAGACCACAGCTGACAATTTTGTTTGGTTCTTGTTAGTCAATGATGACCGTAAAGCGTTGGGCTCGTGGTCCTGGTGCTACCCCAATTGGAAAACCTGCTATTCATCCTGCTACTATTGACTTGAAAGGAAAAGCATATGAGTATGTTTCCAGTTCCTTGAGTTTAACTGATTTCAGATGCTTTTCTGCTATAAGTTTGGCTCAAAAATCAGGAATCAATGCCCTGAGCAGTACTGTACGTAGTTACTGATGGCTAAGCCATATTTGCTAGTTGTTACTGTCTGCTTTAATGACGCTGTATTTTTTTGTTTCGTGTAGTTCTCATATTAAACATAAGTCTGTTTTAGCATCGCGAGCAAGTCATTAAAGAATTTTATAAATTTACTTGATTAAGGTTGATCAAAATAATTAACTAGGTGTTCCAGAGAGAATATCTACCCAATAATTGATTATGGAATAAGATGTGTAGTTTTAATTTAGATCAACGAGCAGTAACAATTTAGAATCTTTCCCCTGATCTTTAGCAAGTCTAGATATTCTTGGTACTGTTTAAGGTAATGGTACTACTTTTGATCTGTGTTTATAATGTTTTACTTCTGATATTCCAGGTTATTGAGGCACAATGCATCCAAGTTTTTGATGGATGATATGTATCGCAACCCGGGACCACTTCAATTTGATGGATCTGGTGCTGATTCTAAGACAATCACATTGTGTGCTGAAGATCAAGACTACATGGGCCGGATTAAGTTGCTTCAAGAGTATTTGGATAAGGTTGTGTCAGTTGGCCGTTCTATGTTATAATTTTTTTATTGCATTGGCTCTTATCCAATTTACTGGAGTGTAGTCTATACGCGGTACAACACACTTTGTTGTGGCTATGGGGATTAGGGAGATTTCTGTTTATGATAGTTATATATTGTTGTCTGTTATTAGATGAGTTTGCGCAAGCTGACTCATGTGAAATGCGTTGGTTACCCATCCACAATATCTTTTGTCTCTCTTTGCTATGGTCAAAATCTTGATTCTAGCATGCTAGACTAGTTTGAAACTGTCACCTCTACGCTCAGAACGATCCAGACCTCCCTCATCATTCAGTTGTTTAATCATCAATTTCCCACTTTTATGTGCCGCCATAATATTTATTCATTTATGAGTTTCATAGTGCATTTGCTGAACTCATACATGCTTTAGGATAATTGTTTACTTAGCATCATTCTATCCTTTATTTGATTGCAAGTACTTCTGTAATCAGCCTCCACCTGCCAACCTTGTCAAGTCCGTAAGTTTCTTTATTTCTTTAGTCGCAATTATCTGTTGATCTTCCCCATTCGATAAAGTATCAGATGCATACAATGTTTGTATTGTTCAGATTCATTTCATGATTGGCAAAAGATGTATAGGGCATAGTATCATTTTTTTGTTTTAGCTCTTCCTTTTTGAGGGGCTTTTACCTGTCTTCTTTTTAGCTTATTGCTAGCAGGACATGCCTATTTACAGCCATGATAACTCTTGCTCAGCACTTTCGTGTTAGATGATAAAATGGGCTTTTGTTCATAGGTCCTTATTTACTCATTGTTTTGCTGGCAAACATTTATTAGCACTTTATCCAAAGCACTTCCTGAGTGATTTACATAGTTGCATTTTGCTCTTGTTTGTATGAACTTTTGTTTACAGGTTAGAAGCATCGTGAAGCCTGGGTGTTCACAGGAAGTTCTGAAAGCGGCTTTAAGCGCAATGGCTTCCGTGACCGATGTGCTCTCTGTTATATCTTCCCCTGTATTCACCAGCCAGACACCTCTGTGAGCAGCTGGATGACCTCTGTCGCTATGTTTCTTGATTCAGTGAGATTTGGTTAGGGAAGACATGTGAGGACAGCCTGAGTGTGTTTTTATTTTTTGGGTTTATTTACATACTTGAAACTCTGCATTTTACAGATTACTGAGTGTTGTCATGAGTCTGCTGATGTATAACTAAAACTCAGACAAACTTTTAAACAGCTCTTACCATAATAAAGTTTTTCCAATTTAGATATTACGATCGAGACGAATAAACCGACATCATTTGGAATGGTGAAAGGAAGCTGCCTATTATGCATCATTACAATCTGAATCTTTTTGTGTTTGCTGCATGTATGACATGCATCAGTGTGGTTGAATAAGATTTGGAGATGCATTTCCTATTTCTATTTCCTTTCAAACTGTGACATTCCAGGTCATGTTTAAAGTGGTCTTCCTCACACCTTACCTAAGCTTCAGACTACTGTGGTTTAGGATTTGGACAATATATATGGAGAATAGGTTGCCAGAGAAGTTGCTCTCAACAAAATACAGGTTAAAGACTCGGTTCATTTTTTGTGCCCTAAGTTCGAATGGTATTATATTATTGGTATGCCACCTCTCTTATTGATTTTTATTGGTAAAAATCTCCTGCCATTATTTGCCATAAAATTTTATTCAGCAAATTAAAGAAAGCGGGTTGATCTTGGACTTGTTGATGTAGTAATAGTCTTCAGGCTGAATTAATTTAAAAAAAAAAAGTCAAAGAAAGCGTGGCTATTCTAACTCAAAGCAAATGGAGTGACAAAATTATCTTCATTTGGCCATGATCATAAGATGGGAAAGATAGAATAAGAGTATTTATATATTTAGTTTATTTGATAGAATATTCAAAAGTAAATACTCTCTATTAACTGGAAAATTAATAAGGGGGGGCCAAATACAAAATGCCAATAAGATGGAGACGTTCTCGCAGACAAATTTACATATTAAATCCAACTCCTTTTTTATTTTAGGCTAAATTTTCAATTAGTACCCTGTAGTTTGACCGTTATTTTTATGTGGTCCTTATATTTCAAAAAGTTGCAATACAGACCTTTCACTTTCATTAGCTCACTTATGTAGTCCTCCACGTCAGCTTCCGTCGAACGCCGTCAACGAGCTAACGGCAAACTAGCACACGTGGCCTATTTTTATCCACGTGGCCTACTTTTAACATATTTTATTAAATTTCTAGCATTGTCAGCATTTTTAACATTTTTAACATTTTAAACATTTTTATTCATTTTCTCCCTCTTCTCTCTCTCTCTTCTCCCTTTCTCTCTTCCG
>OY986967.1:28324396-28408888 GCA_963920575.1 Narthecium ossifragum
CTCCTCATCCATCACCCGATCTACCACTGGAGCCCGCTCCAGCTCCCGGCTCGACTGACCCAACCACTCCCCGAGTCCACCCGGGCCGGCTGCTTGGCCACCGGCTGCTCCGCGGCGTTGTTGCGGCCAAAGACGTCGCACAGATGGCGACGACGAGATCGGGACTCCGGGCCCAAAGCGGCCGTTGAGGAACCCATCTCCACTGCCTACCTCAGATGAAGGCGAGATCTCTATGATCTCTATGAAGGGCGTCAAGATCTCAGCTATCCTTGTCGTCGACCTCCGGCTAGCGCTAGGTTTGGAGGGAGAGGGAGACGATGTTGCACGAAGGCTCTGGAACGGGGTCAGGGGAGTGGAAGAAGGGGAGGCCGGAGGCTCGAGGGAAGAGGACTTGGCCGACGCTGGAGGTAGAGAAGGAGAGGCAGCGTCGCAGCGAGAGAAATGAGAGGGAGAGAGATCCCGAGTAGCGCCGGAGGGAGAGAGAACGCGAGCATCAGGTGACGCAGGAGGAAGAGAGATCGCGAGCATCTGGCGACGCCGGAGGGAGAGAGATGAGAGTGAGAAGATCGTGAGGGGCGCCGGAGGGGGAGAGATCGCGAGCATCTGGCGACGCCGGAGGAAGAGAGATCGCGAGCATCTGGCGACGCCAGAGGGAGAGAGATGAGAGGGAGAAGATCGCGAGGGGCGCCGGAGGGAGAGAGATGAGAGGGAGAATATCGCGAGGGGCGCCGGAGGGAGAGAGGTCATGAGCATCTGGCGACGCCGGAGGGTCGAGGCTCGAGGGAAGAGGGAAGAGGCCTTGGCCAAAGCCGGAGGAAGAGAGGGAGAGGCAACGGGAAGAGGGAGGACGACGGGAGCTCGGAGAATCGGGGAGGGAAAGGGAGAAGAGAGAGAGAAGAGGGAGAAATTGAATAAAAAATGTTAAAAATGTTAAAAATGCTGACAAGGCTAGAAAATTAATAAAATATGTTAAAAGTAGGCCACGTGGATAAAAATAAGCCACGTGTGCTAGTTTGCCGTTAGCTCGTTGACGGCGTTCGACGGAAGCTGACGTGGAGGACTACATAAGTGAGCTAATAAAAGTTGAGGGTCTGTATTGTAACTTTTTGAAATATAAGAACCACATAAAAATATCGGTCAAACTACAGGGTACTAATTGAAAATTTATTCATCAGCAAATCGGCCTTTTTCGTAAAACGAAAACAGAAAAAGGAAACCTAGGTTGTAAAATCGAATTAAACGGGCGGGGTAATCGCAAATATAAATACTGGACCCCAGGATACCACCTGTCATAGAGTGCCACGTAAGAGAGAAGATCCAAAGACTATTATACATGTAAAAGGCATATATACTTCGTGCTCTCTGTTCACCACGGGGACGCCTTTCTGAGACTAAAACCCTTATACCTTAAACCCTAGCTCAGCGGAGAGATGGCCTTCTCTGCCGCCGTCCTCCGCCGCCTGTCTACAGCGGCTTCTGTACTCAGGCCTCGACGCCCGTTCTCATCCTCGGCTATCGCGTCCTCTGCTCTGCTCCGCAGAGCGCACCCCGGAACCATAACCCTTCTTCGGAAACCTCCTTCTTTTCTCTCCTTGCGGTTCGCGTCTTCGAAAGTGAGCGCTGATGAGAACCTCAAGAAGGTGCTTGAGTCTGAGATCCAGTGCGCCAATGAGGATGAATCCGAGGTAATCCCAAACTCTTCTCTTCTTCGATCTTTCTCGCTTTGGTTGTTTGAGGTTTGAGGTCCTCTAGATTCTCTCAAAGATCGTTTTTTGTGTTCCTGGTAATTAGGTTGTGACAGAGTAAAAGGTTTCTTCTTCTTCTTTTCTTTTTTTTCTGTCATAGCGAATAGATTCAATGCTATTGCTTGTATTTTGAGGTTTTAATTTTCTGACTGTATATGTTGATAGCATGTTGCGTGGTAGACTTAAAAAGGGTGCAGTATGAAGTGGACTTTTTCTCATAACTAGTGCCATGGTGTAAACCTGATGGACTTGTCGAATAGGAAAAATGCATGATGCATGATTATGGAGTCTTGTGGTGATGTGAGCCTGATTTATGCATCAATTCTTGGGCAGGAGAGATCTGATATGTCGTGAAAGGAAAAGGAAATCTTGAATTGTGTGGAAAGGAGATTGGTTTATGTGTTGTGGCTAGTCAAACAGCATTTACCTTTCTGATCACAGGTTCTTACCGATAGTGTTTTTTTCTTTAAGGTCAAACTATAAATTCTGGTCTTAATGGTTTTATCGTGATAATTACTCTAAGATGTTACCTTTGATTCCAGTCTTTACTTACTGATCTAAGGACCTTGCAACAATGTAATGGCGAATAATTTTGATGACCAGAATCTTTTGGATGTGTGTCATACAATCTCGCTAGGTTAATAGTTTTTTTTTTGTTAGTTTCCTATGAGAAATAGAGGTGTAATTATGTAGCGGGTAGTTACCGGCTTATTACCAATCACTTTAAGATGACAGAGCACTAATAGGATTTCAACTATTACTTAAAGCCCTCCCAATGCGCCAACTCGAATATAGGTTGAATGCTTAAAGCTATAATGGTTGAAAGCTAGATTACATTCTAGTCACCTGCTGCCGGAAAGAAACTGAACCTTTCAGAGCTGCTTAAGCGATTTACTCAATCTAAGTTCTTCCAAAAGATTAACATTTTGCGAACCCTGGAAATGGTTGGGTTTTCACTTTCATCACAGTTTACCTTTGGCCAATGATTACATTTGTACTTGCACAGATCATGTTATCATATTATTTTCTGTATGTTGGAATGCTTCGTTATACAAGAGTGTGATGTTCATCAAATTAACAGCACCGATGCAAAGAAATAATGGATTCTGTAGAATTTAATTTCTAAGTTTGGTCTGGTCTTTAACATGTCTCTAATCCCAAAGATTTGAAGCTTTATATATTTTTAAACATGAAAAATCCTCAAATGCTGGAGACATTGCTTCAACTAGTTTTGAGGATGAAGCCAGATAGGGAAATTGAGCTCTGCATAAACATGGATTCACTCTTTTTGTTGGAAGGCTTGTTTTGGTACTGATTGTTTCCAAATGTGTTTTCAATGCACTTCTGATAAAAGGTTGTATTGTGCCCAATTTGTGGCTGAGTATCTTCAGATTCATTCCTTGATATTGCATATTCCTTTTGCTTTTGGCAATTCAGACTGTCTGTCAGACCGCAGATGTTCATTTTTGGTTGGACAGAGTTTGACAACTCTTCCACTCCCACACCTACTGATATGTCAGAATGGTTTCAATACATTTTAGTATTTTATGGTAATAGATATTCATCCTCTCCTAGCAGGAACCTGTTCTTCCAGATGATATGCCCTTTGAGATCATTGATAATCCTGGCGATCAAGCAATCACATTAAAGCGGGAATTTGCCGGTGAGAACATACAAGTCAGTGTGTTTATGAATTTGGACGATGATGAAGATGCGAATGATGTCGACGATGATGATGATGACGATGACAGAGGGGTTAGTGCCATTGAGCCCAACATCTCTATGGTTGTGATGATTGAAAAGGGAGAGGGTCCGCACATAGAATTCTGTTGCAATTTGGCTCCTAGTGGTCTCACGATCGAAAGCATGTCAATGAAAGAACTCCAGAATCCTGAGGATCAAAATGCTTATGAAGGGCCGGAGTATTCGTAAGTTTTTACCTTCGTGGGATTCCTTAGTATTTGAGTAGGGAGTAATGCTAGGAGTAGGACATTTTGCATTGGGTTGACACACTGAACAAGAAAATTTAGTTATGTATGATCATTGTTATGGCAGTTTGTTAATACTTGTCGAAAGCAAATGCAAAAAAGGATATTGAAAAGATTTTAAATCTTGCTACGTTGTAGAGTTATGGTCCTACCATTTCTGAATGTGTGCAAATGATAGCAGAATCTACTTGGTTTTTTGAGGCATTCACAGGGTGTCTTATCATTGATATTCTTAGAAAAGGTTAAAGGAAGTCTTAACTTCTCAGTGTATCTTATCATTTTCGTTTGTTTGATGATAGTATAACATAAACTGGCAACTATGTTATTGAGAGACAGCATGGGTCTATGAATGTTGTCCTAAGACTTTGGTTCAATTTTCTTGTCTTCAACGTGTTCATAATATGCAGGATGAAACTAATCCGTGCATTCATGTTTGGGTAGTCAGAAATTGGTTGCACAAGGTAGAAACAAATGCTTAAATGTTCTTGAAACCATTAGTCCTTATCTACTATAGAATGCAATGGTGAAAATCCATGATTCCTAGATTGTGAAACATTGTTCTATTCAAAGTGCAGTAGTCTATAACTAAAATGTGTTTGGTTTCAATTCGTTAGCATTTTTCATTTTATCAAATGTTTTGAAGTGCACAAAGTTTATATGAGCATCTACGTCCTTAGATCTTGCTAAACTCTGGTGGCTAAAATCGAATATTAAGTAGCTTTATCAGACTATTACATGCTGAGAGGAATTCTGGTGGCCAAATGATTATTAACTGTTTGGATGCAGGGATTTGGATGACAATTTGCAGGCGGCCTTCTACAAATACCTGGAAGTGAGAGGTATCAAGAGCTCCCTCTACAGTTTCCTGACAGGGTATATGATGAACAAGGACGAGAGGGAATATAAAACATGGTTGGAGAACATGAAGAAATTTCTTGAGAAGTGAGTTATAGCATCTATTATCACTTGAAGAAGTCAGAGGACAGTTTGGTATATGTATTTCCCTTGAAGAAGCCATGATTTACAGCAAGCTTTTGTCTTGTTGTCGTACTTGTTGGTCCCAGTTATCCTCAATTTTGTAACCTCCCGTACCAGGTTTTTATTGATACATTCTCACTATTTACTACTCAATAATCGTCACAATTTTGGGAAATCTTTTGAACAATTGATAGTTTTTTCTGCCTAAAATCACGAGGGTCTCCATGAATTTGTTTGGCAGGGACCTTGGTCATTGGAACAAGGTAAGGAAGGGGCTGCATGTGCTGCTGCCTATTTTAGTGTGTGAGAGATATGTTGTTTTTAAGAGTGCCAATCATGCTTACTCTCAAATTCTAGTCATTTTTTTAAATTAATATTATTTTAATAATATATTATTATTTATGGAGAAAATATTGACTAATAGAAGAAGCTTCTGAATCATGAAGAGTGTGCATAAATTGTCCATGACCACCGTCTTAATTTTTTAGCCTTAAAGTCTCACCTATGAAAGAAATAGACACATTATCTTATGTTAAATTGGCCTACCCATATCAATTTGTCACATGAATTGCACCTAAGTTTTGGTACATCATTATTACAGTCTATTGATTGATATTTCCCAACCGTCCATTCCTAATCCACGGTTAACATTCACGAAAGAGACAACAAGACGGCTTTTTTAAAGTAATTGTCTGGGAACCGGGTTCGAATCCGAAACCCAATTCCATTGACCATTGTATAAAGAGTAGTGATTGATGCATCTCACATTACCGATTCTAAATACATACATATCAGTAGTGGTCTATCGATATACATGTACAATTTATCGGTACTCCACTACCGATAGGTTCATTGTCGATTCATATACATACCTATCGGTAGTGGTCTACCGATATGCATGTACAATCTATCGATACCCCACTACCGATAGGTTCATTATCGATTCATATACATGTCTATCGGTCTACCGATAGTGTGAAATGCACATGCCCACATGGCATGTGCACAAATCATTTCTGTTGTATAAATGAAACAGGTTACCGGATATCCAATTCTAACGTATTGGATCCGACCCGATTTCCACCCGCTAACGTCCCATTTAATACCATCAGCCACGACGACCAGTGGATCCGTCTCGAAGCGTACACAGTCGTCTTCAATGGACGGGGTCGCTGGAGATCGCCGGAGCTCCGCTTCCTCCGCCGCCACTGATGGTGCCGATGGCATCACCGTGATCACGGGGAAGGACTACGCTTCCTTCCGCACCATCCTTGCGCTTGCTCTATGGCTTAGTGCGATTCACTTCAACGTGGTGCTCGTCCTCGCCGCCCTCTTCCTTCTCCCTGCTCGCCTCGCCGCAGCGTAGGAAACACTTATATAGCCTCCATATGCGGCCAATTGTTTCCGCTTTGCTCGTTGACTTCTTTGGTAATCGCTCCTTCTTGATATCTACTTGCAGGGTCTTCGGATTGTTGCTCTTCGTGATGTTCATCCCTCTGAATGAAAGGAGTAGATTTGGGGGAATGCTATCAAGGTGGGTTTTTGATTGGTTGGTTTTGATGGACGATAATTTTTCACGTTTTGTTTTAATTTTTTTGATTTTTTTTTGGTGATTCTTAGTAATTTCTTTGGGTGGAGAGTAGGTTTATTTGCAAGTATGCTTGTGGTTATTTCCCAATAAGCCTTCATGTGGAGGATATAGAGGCCTTTGATCCCAACCAAGCTTATGGTGAGCAGTTCTTGGGTTCTTTTTATTTAATTCATCTGGCTTTATATTGTTATCTGTCCGTGTTACCTACCCAAATTTTCTTTTCTGCTTAAAGCTTTTAGCTTGCAGTTGTTTATTTCATTGATAAGTAAATAAGTGCATTGTTTTTTTAATTGATATTGGAGTTGATTTGAAGTGATACTGAGTGGTTGAGAGAGTAATCTAAATGCAGTATTTGGTTATGAGCCACACTCGGTGTTGCCAATTGGCGTGGTCTGCCTAGCAGATCACACTGGCTTCATGAAGCTGCCCAAGATCAAGGTCCTCGCTAGCAGTGCTGTAAGTTTCTTGACATTGGTCTCTTTTGTTTGAGAATGAGTTGATTGAAGTCATTGGTTTCTCTATTTTTTTCATTTCATTGTACTCTTTGTTGCTAAAAATCTGGTCAGGTTTTCTACACACCATTTTTGAGGCAGATATGGACATGGCTGGGGCTAATCCCAGCATCAAGAAAAAACTTTTATAAGTACTTGGAAGCTGGGTATAGTTGCGTCATTGTTCCGGGTGGTGTGCAGGAAATGTTACATATGAACCATGATAGTGAGGTCTGTTTTTCACAAAAATTGACATGATATTGTATTAGCTGTTCAGTTTTATGTCATCTAGAAGCTGTCTACCTCCAACTGGAGGCTCTGCTCTGTGTTAGTGGTTTAACCAGTAATGACTAGAAACAACATAGCTTCTCTCATTCTTGTAACTCAAGGTCTCCACCTAGAAAAGCCAGAAGACAAAATTAGCCTTTTTCGTTTACAAGGACAAGTTATGAGAATTGGACACTCTGAGTTTATCATTGAGTAGAGGGTAATGTGAAAGATGAAGAATCGTTCATTAAAATCATTCAACGGTTTTAACCTTGGTAGAAACTTGCAATGCTTTAACCTAGTTAAGGTGTGCTAAGGAATATGGCAGAAAATGAAAATCTTTGATCCTTCTCTTTTGATTAACTTGGCAAATGATGGAACTCTGGATTGCAGTTATTGAGACAGCTGTGGGCATTATCTAATCGTTCTCTAGTCCGTTTGACTTCAACGGGGGTTCTACTTTTTAGTTTTGAGAAGTGGAAGTTTAAGCATAAGAACCTACCAACACAAACAATGTGTTAATTTGTGGATTAGGCTAGATGATTCCAGATGCTCAAGGCACTAGGTAAACCTTGTGGGAATGTAAGTAAACAAAAAAGAAGCTACCATGCAAGCACAATGATTATAGGGATCAAAAAGTTCAGAACAAAAAGAATCAGTATTGGATCAAAAAAGAAAAATTGTTTAACATATAACTCTAAAAGCAGTTTCCAGAAAGTACTATTGCTGAGTGGCAGCAAGAATAGAGGAACTTCAACTCTTTCCTTCTTTGACAAATGTTTTTCTGGAATGGAACAATTGTTAGGATCTTCCTAAGCTAGTAATTTTTTTTGGATGTGATCGAAATTAGTGGGTTTTGAAATCATTCATGCACATAATGCTAGTTCTAAATCTGCACAAATAGTCATCTGGACTCTCAGCATTACGCAACGAAGAAACTCGCATTGCTAAACTTCAGTATGTGGATTCTGGACTTGATTTCTAATTTGAGAGGTTTTTCTGCCATCGTCAGAGAATGGATTTTCATGCCATTCAACATAACTTTGGGTTATCTTTGATCGGAAGACAAGAAATTGAAGTATCTCATTGTGAGCTATGTAAGACTTGGTCCATTGTCTGATGCTAATTAATGTGCTTGGTTGAATCAATAGGTTGCATTTCTCAAATCAAGAAAGGGATTTGTGCGAATTGCCATGGAGATGGGACGACCCATAGTTCCTGTTTTCTGTTTTGGTCAGGTATGAACTTATCTTCGGGTTTAACGATGATGCCTTATTATGCACCATTACTGTACATCAGCTGATATATGGGAGGAATATAGTCTGCTTCGGCGACTGAAGCTTTGGCTGACTATCAGTTTTGAGTAGCTGCCAGACTCCTCTTAGTGTGCTAGATATGTGCAGAAGATGTCGGCCATTTAGATGCACATGCCTGTGTGTCCTCACATGCATGTTTATTATACTGAATTTTGCTCTTGTTATTGATGCTTGCTAGCTATGAAATGTGTGCCTATTTTAACTGCCTATATATCTTTCTGGCACATTAGGGTTATGCTTATAGAATGTGATTCTTGTCTTCAATTTTGGTGCAGACTAAGGTGTACAAGTGGTGGAGGCCTGGTGGGAAAATATTTGTCTACATTTCTAGAGCAATCAAGTTTACTCCAATAGTCTTCTGGGGGAGATTTGGGTAATCATTAAAATTTCCAATGCTAATGACAACTAGGACTGGCTTTAGCCTCGTTTAGTATAATCTCTTCGCAATTGATTTTGCTCCATCGATTAAATTGGTACGGATTCCTTATCTCTTTCTCTGTTCCTTGAACGAAGATCACCAATACCTTTCCGGCATCCCATGCATGTTGTCGTAGGGAGACCGATTCATCTGAAGAAATATGTGCGGCCCACCCCTGATGAGGTATGAAAGCTCTCACAATTCCACAAATTATTGCTTTTATTTCGGCTTAGGATAAATCTATGGCCCGGTTGATGGCTTTGGAATCATCGAGCCAGCTCTATTATCTGCCATGGATGATCACACTCTGTGATCATCTAGCTTTACTGAAATTTCAAGTAAAATTTCTAAATAGGGAAAAAATGGCAGCGACAAGTAACGTCTGTATCTGGACATGTAAGCATAGTTTCTTCTTCATTTTTTTTTTATTAGTTGAGCCTGTCGGCTAATACAAACTATTACAATTACACCATACTGTCTATAACATCCATACCATCCTCCGGAACCTACCTAAACGGAGCTATGAGGTGACGACAGTCACGACACCACCTCACGATCCCATCAGCCATAGCATTAGAAGTCCTAGGAATATGCAGAAAATCAACAGATTCAAAACCCAAAACCTTCTTCCAAATCTTCCTCGCTAGTGGTTCAACTTCTGTTGGCCAGATTCTGAACCCATTCACAGTTTGCGCAGTTGTCAAAGAGTCTGATTCAATCACTAGCTTTGGGCACCCCTCCGCTTAGAAAACCTTAAAAGCCATCTCTATAGCAAGCATCTCCGCAAACAGAATAGAGCCAGCCATCACCGGCAGGCCTATAGCCCATTTGATCTCGTCATGCTCACCCACACAAACCGCACTCCAGTGCGGCATCCACCTGCACTATAGAGCCCTGTGGCCTCTCATCTCTTTGCACCTTGTCTAACTTCTTGCAAAACTCCAAAGACTGCCTACGAATTCTACGCACTAGCACCTCCACCGTTTCCCCTTCCCCTTCTCTTCTTCATTTTGTTTGTTTTGCAGATAAATGAAGTTCATGGGCAGTTTATTTTGGCCCTTCAAGAGTTATTTGAGAAGCACAAAGCCAGAGTTGGTTATGCCGATCTCCAATTGAGGGTGCTCTGATGCTACAATTCCAACCACATCTATCCAAATATCCTCACCCTGACATCGAGCTCGATTAAATCAAGACATCCAGAAGGATCAAAGATTGCCGCATTTTGTACACATATCCTTATCACAGGCGCACCCCAGCTCCAATCTAGTGTTGTACCATTGATGTTTTTATAGAATAGTAAACATACTCGATGTGTAGGCAAAGGATACGTATATGTTGTTGGACCTATTTCAAATGCCATGTGTACTGGCACGATTTGGTCCTGGAGTTATTGATTTTGATGATCATGCAATAAAATTCTCAAGCACTCGCATAACACTATTTTTTTCGGTTTCTGGTTAGTTCTGGTGAACTCAATGCCTGCGAATCAAAACTGTTTCTTTTTTTGAATAATGGTTTTTGAGATGTAATCACTGCATAGCGAACGCAGTAAAAGATTTTTGATACAATACACAGAGAGGTAACAATCAGATTCCATAATGAATACTATATTGGGAAAGATTTCCGGAAAGAGGATTGCAACACAATGTATCTACTGCTGAAAGTAATCGATCGCTTGCAGATTGCTTTCAGTTTGTTTATAAGACGTAATCCTAATGATACCACATCAACCAGGAAGGGCTGGCTACATAAGACACACTATTAGCACACAAATGTCCTAAAGACTACCTTCACAACGGCAGACTCCATTCTGACCATTGGGGGGTATGTATTTATGTAAAAAGGACCTTTCAATCACAATGCCACTCGTAGAAGCCTTTGTGAAGAATTTATGCAACCAGATCTGAGATCTGAGATCTGGTGTTGGAATCGAACCTCTCCGATTCCACTGGATACCGGACTCCAATTCCAGTATCCATCAGTTCATGCTCCACCTGTAGTCGCAAGTTGCATGGCAGGGCAGGAGAATTTACAGACACGACAGCAGCTGAACAAGAGCGATCCCAGCTCTTACGCTTTCGGCTCCATCCATTGGAGCAACTCGACGATGACTATGTGGTATCATTGGTGACTATGATTACGGACGACCTGCAGAATTGAGTAGCCACCAATCTTGTTAGAATTCAATAAGAATATCATGCAAGCAGATATTGCCACTATTTGATCGAGAGAAATATGAAGCCGCTTAAAGAATATACAGCAAGATGAAACTGGTATTTCATTATGAGGTCAAATCTCATGCAAGGATCCAACAGGAGTGGCACTACTCAATTTTGCTTTGAATGAAAACTTACCTTTAGAATGCAAAGATGATAGCTTGCCAGGCAAGACAAGCACACACTTGAGCAGCAGTGCTACTTTTCTTAGTCCTGCTGCAATCTAAGGAAAAAAAAAAGACGGAAAAAATAGACTAAATAGAAAATGCAGATAAACAAAAAGATAACCGTGAAAAGTACCTCAAGATTTCATTCATCTTAATGTTCCCTTCAACATGCTGTTTGGTCTGAACCACTGCCCTGCGCGAACTGTGGTGAATGAGCAGAGACTATGAATTGTGGCTGAGCTGTAACTGAAGCCGCTAGCCCTACAAAACAGTGAGCAAGGCACTTGATCATTGGTTGTTTAACTTCAAAATAAAACAGAAAGCATATCACAAACACCATCAAAAGAATCAGAAGTTCTTGTTCTTAGCCACAAAGACAATGAGAAAATTCCACATCAAGAAATTCTAGGTCATCATCTTGTTTAATGCCTCAAAATAAATAAAAAAGAAAGCATTCAAGTGATAGTGTGCTGAGGTTAATACTAGTGAGCGATAGGCGGTGCATAGAAATACTGACTTTCATTATTGATTTTCAACTCTCAAAGGTGAAGACATAGACATATGCGTGCAATACATACGACTGTACACACGCACACAAGCAGTTCATAAAAGATCAGTAATTCAGTACCAATGTGTACTCCTTTGATGCTACCACTTATGGCTCAATACCAACAAGCATCAAAACAGACATAAAATCGAGATTCTATCCAGAAGTTGTTCATAAAGGATCAGTACCAATATGTACTCCTTTGATGCTACCAATTATGTTTCAATACCAACAAGCATCAAAACAGGCATAAAATCGAGATTCTATCCAGAAGTTGTTCACAAAAGATCAGTTCCAATATGTACTCCTTTGATGCTACTAATTATGGCTCAATACCAATAAGCATCAAAACAGACATAAACTCAAGATTCTATCCAGAAGTTTTGCCTGTAGGGTAGGGTGCTTGAATTGCAGGTAAAGGAGCAGCTGTTACACCATGCACATTTGGGCCACTGAACTGAATCAAATGATGACTAGGCATTGTGTAGCCCTGAACAGCAGTATAGCCATGCCCAGTCGGAAGAGGCTGAGCCAATTGGCCAACTGGGTAGGTACCTGTGTTCACCGTTCCAGGAACACCATAAATTTGAACGTATTGCTGTCCTGTATAAGGATTGTAGACATTCTGCAAAAGAAAAAATAGATAAAGATGATTGAAGAAAGTGAACCTCAAACTTTCCACTTCAACTTGGCTTACCTGTGGATAGACATATTCCGGTCCAAATGATGTGTACCTGCATGTGGATACCAGTGAACTTTAAGTATATTACTAAAGACTTTCACAAGGTTATCATGAGATAGGATTTCTTCACATGATAACTTACCAAGATGGATGAGTTAAAACAGGTTATAACAACAGGAGAGGATACATTCTGCTCATAGTCGTTTAGGTATCATTAATGGCCATGTCGTGAATGGTAGCGAAGGAAATTCATAATTCCAGGATGCAGGCTGCTATGTTCTATCATTCACTCTTAAGAGCCCGAACCTAAGCAGAATATGAGACTCTTGGTTATGTTAACTCTGATTCTCCACAGTCACCAATTCACTTGTTCAGGTATTATATCTTGCAGAATATGAGACTCTTGGTTATGTTAACTCTAATTCTCCATAGTCACCAATTCAATTGTTCAGGTCTTATATCTTGCGCACAATAAGCTACAGCTTCATATCTCAATCTGGTATTAACTCCAATCTAGGAATAGTTGGGATGCGACAATTTGTTTATACATACGGTTCCCTGATATTTCATAATTTAGTCTTTAAATAAAAGTCTTATTAGTTGCCAAATCCTTAAACCACAGAGTATCTTAGAAACATAGCAGGAGAAAAAAAATTGGAATAAAAAAATCAATACTGTTGGTTCAAATATGAGCATTTTGAGGATCATTTTAGTTTCGGCATCATTCTAGAGTCAACTTACACGTAAGGCGGATATGCAACACCTTGATGGTAGCTATACGGAGCCGGTTGGTTATAATTCGAGCTTCCTGCATAAGCACCTCGTAAAACCGGCACACTTCCAAAGTGGGGGGTTGTTGATCTTACGCGTGCTACAAAATAAAAGCTTTGGCATCAGCTCAAAGAAATTATACAAGGCCATGCCCAGTAGGCTCATGTAAAACTGAAAAGCATAGTATGAACCTAACTTGATTTATTCAATTGGCATCTGCTATAGAGCATAATGTAGCAACAAACCATCAGGATATAAAGCTGGAACTAAAATAAGGAGCACTAAAAAGAAAGGTGAAATGTTTCAATGAGGATAGATTTGATCATAAGCTCTCTGATGCCTAGGATAATGTGATGTTAAAAAGTTTAATTGCCCTGAAAGATCACATGAACATATGCAGGTTTTGACAATCAAGAATTGGCTCAACAAGAAAAGCCTACCGGATACGGCAGGAGGCCGAGGCCGCCCTTGCGAAGCCAAATTGCAATTTGCCCGCCTTCCATCGATCACCGGGCTCGGGTCCATGCAAGCCCTCCTCGCCGATTCAGGATGGCGAAAAGTCACCTAAACCCTCCACCCAAATCACCACAAGGTGAACTATTCAGCAATCACCACTTGAAACAATCAAAGCCATCTTGATTCAATCAAAGATTCGATCTTTCCATTCAGTTATCAAACAACAAGCAAAACCCAGATCACAAGCACTTACAAACCCATAGCCCTTCGACCACCCAGTGTTCTTGTCGGTGATCACTACGGCCTCAAGGATCTCTCCGAACTGCTCAAAGTACCGCCGCATCGTCTCGCTCTGCGTCTCCCACGCCAATCCCCCCACGAAGACCTTCGTGAACGTCGTGTCGCCAAAGGGTAAGTTCAAGAAGTGGAGCCCGGGGCCCGGGCTCGGCCCCGAGCCGGGGCCGGGCACCGGGCGGTGGAAAGCCATCAACTTTACACCCCAAGAAGGCCTAAAAGCCACAAGAAGTCAGCAAATTGCACCAAAAAAAAGCTAAGAATACAAGAATTCATGCGATGTCGTGATCCAACCTGTAAACCCTAGGTGGAAAGCCATCAACTTTACGTCATGAGAAGGCCTAACAAGCAAAACTCAGATAGCCAATCAAACTAAAAGCCTGTAGAATTCAAAGGATCAAAGGAAATTATGAGGCACTCAAGAAACCCTAGGAAGCATTAAAGGGGGCAGATGTTCTGGAAAAACCATGACTAACATATGGATTGCTTCAAAAGAAGAGTTTTTCTGAGGAATGACAATTGGATGTTTGCTGGGAGAGTTTATGTGGGGAGAGAGGGGGGAGAGAGAGAAAGAGAGAGAGACCCTTTTGAGGGTTCTAAGAAGAAAAAAGTTGACAGGGTGAGAAAGGGTCTGTGGGCCCTCTTTCTCTCTCTCCAAATTCTTAACCATCTCTTTCTCTACAATCTTGATAATCTCTAGTGGAAGCATGATTTCATGGTTTGCAAAAATGGTGCCTATTATTGGTGCTCACCTATTCTCATCTGTAAACAAAAAAAAAGCTAACAACCTTTCAGATTGCCTATATATTGCTCAAGCTTCTTGATTTCTTTCCTGAAAACCAAGTCAAAACTTTACTTTGGGGATCTGAATGATGCCATCCAACTGTTTGAGAGCATTTTCTTTTCTTTTCTTTTTTATTGTTATAGTTCATATCAAAACAAATTTGTTGAAGAATATCTTATCCAAGATTGTGGACAAACAGTATATATATATATATATCCATCCTTCAACTAACTCTTAATATTTAATGTCACAAAGTTGTTGAGCGGTTTATGAATCATCTCAGTTTTCTTCCAACTTTGGCCATCATAGACCTTATCCATTTGTTCCTGTGGAAACTATGAGACTCAGATGTTAAACTAATTCTTTTGAGACAGTACCCTTGATGTAGTTTAACTGTGCTAATATGAGAAGCTGTTTGCAGAAAGATCAACATTACTGAAGGACAGAGCAATTGAACCATTAACAATAAAGACTACTTAACTTTGAATTTTGCAGTAATTCTTTGTGAACAACAAGATAGAAATTAGAAATCAGCATTATGACAACAGTTAGTGTATACTATCTACACTTGAAAGCAATAGTGAGTTATTGGAAAGCGACTCATGCCTTTGGATGATGGTGCAAGTGATGGATTTTTAATGTAAAAGGCAAGGCATCTTAGGTGTCACAACAGCTCATTTAAGAGGAATAATACAAAGTGGTCACCTTCAAAAGACACGATAAGTAGGTAGCATTGCAAGATGCTGTGGAAAAATACCAAGCATGCTGCACCTATCATCAGCCACAGCTTCTTGGACTTGCTAGAAGATCACAAAGTTTTGCAAGAACAAGAGAATGAATTTTTTTTTTTTTCGTGTTTTCAGTTTATTTTTTTTTGTTTCATTTTCTGTTTGCAATTTGCATAATAAGAGTGTGAATTTATTATATTTCCTGAAAACAAATCTACTGCTTTCTTTTTGTTTCTTTTAATTTTTTTTGAGCGGAATCTACTGCTTTCTGTGAAAACAGAAAACAGTAAGAACTAAAGCTTTTGGGTTACCAATTAGTCTGAATTTAAGAAAAGTAGAGATCAAACAGATATAAAGTTCTTCGGCCATCGTTTTAATGTAAACATTAGAGTTGAATGCATTCATCCTGGACCATAACTCTATGGATGTGTATAATGTGGGCTTGTTCAAGGCCCAAGAATCCATCCTCATCATATTACAACTATATACCCACAAGAACCCAAGAAGAGATCAAACTATATGTGCAATTGGGTTTGGAGGAATCATATTTGTCCATGTTCCTCGGTTTCGAATGCTATTGCAGATGATCTCGCCCGCTGAGCTCGGATTGGAGCAATTGGCGGGGCTATGTATGTGTAGAACCTTGGGTATGTAGTATCCTAGCCTCTTTGGCTCAATTAAAAAAAAAAAAAAAAAAAACTGGGTTTCCCAATTCCTGGAATCTTTAAGGTCAGACCATACTTGTATATATTGAGAACTTTTTAGAAAGGAGCACTCTGTATCTGAAATCAAATGGCTCCCTGCCAGACCACACTCTTGCTTCTTATGATAATATATAAGACAGGAGAAAGGCTGCCTGATCCATATTGTTAGATGTCTATATGGTTCAAAAATAAATTAAAGTTGGGTGGGTACAAAGCTTGTCCAATAGTGTGATGCTGCTCCTTTCCTAGATAGTACTCTGAGGACTCTGTTTTCTTTGAGGTCCAGCTGGGTCTGAGGGAGGAGAAGTTCTAGTTGCATCTTTAACTAGAATTCTGTGGATTTCAATTGCCATGGTTATAAATAAACAAACATTTTCTTTTACTAATTGAGCTTATATTACTAGTTTTATCTTAGGGTGGCAAAAAAATTTCTTGTGTCCATCCAATCTTATATACAATTCATCGAGTGTCTACATCATAGGCTTCTCCATATCGATGATTTGCGTAAATCTAAGCCGTCATCTTTTGTCGTAAGTCATGCCAGCTTCATCCAAAACATGTACTGCTCTGCGTCTTTCACAAGGTTCAAACTTTATCCACTATGAACTTCCATATAGATGCAGTGCATCTATTTTTCCCCACTAAACGAATAGTATTATTGGAGATTTGATCCCAAAAGCTATCTTATGGAACACACCAAGAGTCACTCCAGAAAACAATGCTATGAAGGATCAAATCAAACAAAATGTTCTTATCTACTTCGGAAAGATTTTTTGTTTTTTAGGAAAGAGATCGATAAACTCACTAAAAGATGGAGGGCTGAAGTGATGGTTTTGACATTTAGTGTGCATTGCATCACCTTTTAAGTGCATTACTTTTTTCTGGATGATTCCCCCATCATTGAGAGACTAGGACAGGCTGATTTTGCCATTTAGTGGGTTCTTATTCTTGACAGAGCTCAAAGAATGATGTCTTAATTGAGTCAATAGTGAGCAGAGTAGTAACTAATAAATAGTCTTAATTAAGTTTTGTTATTTTCTACAAGGATGTTGTGCATATGGTATCTTGAATTATGTAGCCTGCTAGCCGGCTCGATATGTCAAACTACGTGAAGCTGTACGAGGGATGGACCAAATCTATTTAGACGTAGAAAAGACTTCCCAATTAAACCACGTAAAATGTGTCTTCTTTCTCATTTTTTTGTTCTTTATGCGTGTTTATTGTTACTGCACCACAGGTGATTGGTTTGCTATATATATAAAAGAGATACTCAACGTAGGGGACGTTTAGCTGCTTGCATCAGTTGATACTGCACCAGTTGATACAAGTGTTTGGTTACTTGTATCAACTGATGCAGTATTAACTCATTTTCTATTTGGTTTGTATGTATTGCATTAGTTGATGCACCGGAGCTTCGGATTTCAACTTCGGCGACCAACTCCAGGGATCTCCTCATTCGACAGCAACCACTGTCTCCATCTCCCCATCATCCCTATCATCTAGCACCACTACGTACCACCTCGCTGTTCTAGACCCCAGCACCTCCCCAACCACCTCCATCTTCTCTGGCGATCCAAGCGGCCGGTGGTGGTTGGGTGGCCACGAGGGTCGACAGATGGGGCGTTGGCCGATAGAGAGGTGACGGCTGAGGTCGTGGGGGTGAGCTGGAGGTGTGAGAAGGGTTGGATGGTGACGGAAGAGGGCAAAGGAGGGATGGTGGTGGTGGTGGTGAGGTTGTCAGTGTCGGAGAAGATGAGGTTGAAGGCGGATGAGGGGATCGGGGGCGATCCAGCGTTGGGAGGGCTTGGTTGGGCTTGGCTTCCTGGGGAAGGAGATCAACAGGTGTGGGATGGGTTGGATGGCGACGGAAGAGGGCATAGGAGAGATGGTCGTGGTCGTGGTGAGGTTGTCGGCACCGGAGAAGATGAGGTTGAAGGCGGATGAGGGGATTGGCGGCGATCTGGCGTTGGGAGGGCTTGGTTGGGCTCGGCTTCCTCGGGAAGGAGATTAGGAGGGTGTGGGATGGCGACTGAAGAGGACAGAGGAGGGATGCTGGCGGTCGTGGTGAGGTTGTCGGTGTCAGAGAAGACGAGGTTGAAGACGGATGAGGGGATCCACGACGATTCGGCGTTGGGAGGGCTTTGGTTGGGCCCAGCTTCCTCAGGAAGGAGAGGGTTGGCGGGCGCTGCCGTTGATGGAGAGGGTCAGCTGAGAGGGATCGGTTAGGGGAGAGGAAAGGAGGGATCGGGGAAGGTATCACGTAATGCATCAGTTGATGCAACCAATTTTGCTGCATGCAACCACTCTGGTCAACCAAACATGAGTTGTCAATCAAACATGAGTTTGGACTATGATGCTACATCAACTTATATATGCATCGGTTGATGCAGGCAACCAAACGCTCTGTTAAAAATTCTTGAAAGATTATCTAATTTAACATGGCATCATTAAAGAGCTCGAAGATCGAATCTTGACCGTATCGATATGATGCAAGCCCACATGAGACACAACATTTTTGAAAAAAATGGAAAACATTTAGGTGTAAATTCACATCCATTGATCTGATCAGCTGACCGAGGCTCAAATGAATTAGAATAATTAATTAAACATGTTTTGTAATCAGCATAACTGTTACATTGATTGAATCATGGAAACAATATTAAACCAAAAATTAAAGTCAACCAACAAAAATCTGCCAAAAATCCTATAAATTTTGATTTACATCAACATCTAAAAACGCATTCTTTTACTTAACTTCATGGCGGCAAACATAAGCTTCAAATCAAAATATCAAATATTCGGTTGACATCATTTCTTGACAAGTTTGATAGCGATTAGAAAAATTATGGGTTATTTGATTGCTTGTATAAGCTAATGTAGTACATTGTATCTGCTAAAGCAATGCAGTGCATTGCATTTGTTAATGCAACGCTGCATTAGCAAAAACAGTCATTTTGACTGTATTAGCTAATGCAGCATTTGAGGCCCTTTTTGTATTAATTGATGCATGCATCAGCTAATGCAGTGGCCAACCAAACACTGGTATAGACCAAAATGCTGCATTAACTCATACATGCATCAACTAATACAAGCAACCAAATGCTCTTAATGACCTCTTTTTCATTTCAATCAATGGAAGGAAGCACCAGGTCTCTTCAACTCTATATTTTTCTTCCTCTAACGAGGGCATTTTCTTCATTTAAATCAATTCATAACAAAACATCCAAACGAAAAAAAACATGCACGGATTAGATTCCAACATACCATAGGTAATCTTATAGCGACTAAAATTCTGATAATATTATCCCATCAACTTATAAATTAAGGCCCCGTTTGGTATTCCCGTACCGAATGGTAATAATCCTTAACCCGGATAGATGAAGCTATCGGTAGTGGGCTACAGATACATTCAATCGGTAGTCCACTACCGATTTTTTTTATCTATCTCATCGGTAACTCACTACCGATTGGATAGATGAATATATCGGTAGTAAGATACCGATACATTCAATCAGTAGTCCACTACCGATTCTTTCATCTATGTACCGATTGGATAGATGAAAGAATCGGTACTTTAACTATCGTCGGTATGTGTACAAAACTTTATTCGGGATTAAATAATTAGGGAGGTGGGATATGTAATCCCATGAGATAAGATCCATTGGATTAAAAAATAAAAAATAAAAAATATCTGATTAAATCTTCTCATATAACCTTTGTCTTATCAAATATGAGAGAAGAGTTTAACCCATCACATTATCTGGTGGAAGAATATAATCTTTCAGGATAATATATCCCTGATACTATCTTTTGAGGATTATATTCATGAATATCGTCGCGTGAAACAGACTTGGTGTGAATTATTAAGTTAGCATATCGAGATAGATACGCACATCTACTGTAGTTTTAGTTAATTTTGAAGTATTTACTAATTTTATCATATCCGACGGTTATCACCACGCCACGTCTGCATCCGTCCATCCCAGCCTATATCCGTACCGCACGCGGCGACGCCGAAGCCCTCCAACCGTCGTCCACGAATTCTCACCGGTGTGGTGACCGTATCCGACTCCCTCTCCGTTGTATATAAAGCCACACCTCGTCGTCCGAAAGGGCCTCCTCAACCGGACGTGGAAGCGGTTGCGGGTCGGAGCTTCGCCGTTTTCCCGGCCGATTCCCTCCCTCTCCACCTCCGTCTTCTCTTCGACATATAGAATGAACGATAGGCGGAGGAAGGCGGCTGCGGAGGCGCCGGCGCCACCGAGGCAGGCTGCGGGGCGGGGGAGGGTTAGGGCGGAGGACGCACTGCTGATCCCGATTCGATGGACGAACCCGTTCTTCGTGGTGCTTTTCCTGGTGTCGCTAGTGTTCCTCATGGGGCGGTGGAGCGAAAAATCTAGCGCGGGCATGCCACTCCGCGCCAACGACGTCTTCGAGCTCTGGGGCCTGGTTTCCATCATCGCGTCCATCATATACCTCATCGGCTTCTCTGGCATCATCTTTATCCAGCCTTTCATCTCCTCCCCGGACGACCCAAGCCCTGAAGTCTCGGAACCACCCGCCCAATGTCCCCTTCTCGTCTCTGAACCAGAAAAGTTCCTACCTTTATCCGACCAAGGCGACGAGGAGATCGTCCAATCCGTTGTTTCCGGCAAGACTCCGTCTTATATTCTTGAATCCATGGTTGGGGATTGCAGAAGAGCTGCTGGTCTTCGAAGGGAGGCGCTAAAGAGGATCACTGGGAGATCGATGGAGGGGCTGCCCTTGGATGGGTTTAATTATGAATCGGTGCAAGGGCAGTGCTGTGAGTTGGTGTTGGGGTATGTGGCTGTGCCGCTGGGAACGGCGGGACCTCTGCTGCTTGACGGGAGGGAGGTCCATGTGCCGATGGCCACCACCGAAGGGTGCCTCATCGCGAGTACCAATAGGGGATGTAAGGCCATCACCATATCCGGGGGAGCTTTTAGTGTCGTCTTGCGCGATGGGATGACGCGGGCGCCGGTGGTCAGATTCCCGTCGGCGAGGAGGGCTGCGGAGCTTAAGTTTTTCCTCGAGGATCCTGCAAATTTTGAAACCATCTCCGGCTGGTTCAACAGGTAGTTGGTGAAATTGCTGTGAGAGATTTGTTAAACTACTTTTCTGTTTTTGGGTCGTTTTCAATGCGTCCGATGCTGAAAATTCATGCTGATGCCTTTCTGCATGAAAAAATTTGTTTTTTTTTTACATTTTCTGATGAAAAGATGAGATTTTGCTTCTTCGAGTGTATTCCCTTGACGCGGGGTTCTGTTTTCCAATTACATCTCATCATTTATTTTTGGCCCATGCGTACCTCTCCATTTTAACATGAATTTATTATGCTTTATTTTGGTATATTGTGGGTAAACGTCTGATATGTTTTTTCTTAGCAGATAGAATTGGGTGGTTGGTATCCTAATTCCTCCTACTTTATGTTTCACCGTAGTTGGGAATGTTATCATCTATTGTCTATCTTGCTGTATGCTCTATTTGGGCTGTTCTATTTATAGAACAGCTAAAGTTAATTTCAGCGGCTTTTATTGGTTGATTTTGTTTAAAGAGATCCATGTGTTGTTCGTTTTGCTTATGGCATAGAAATAGAATTATCCTTGATTGATTTAGAGGATTCAATCTCCCCTTTGCCCATTATCTGCAGATCCAGCAGATTTGCCAGGCTTCAGAACATTAAAAGCTCACTGGCGGGAAGGAATCTATATATGAGATTCAGATGCAGCACTGGAGATGCGATGGGAATGAACATGGTGTCTAAGGGTGTTCAGAATGTATTGGACCATTTGCAGACCGAGTTCCCTGACATGGACATAATTAGCATCTCTGGTTTGCTTCGATGTCCTGCCTTCTTATTCCGCTAACATTCCCAAAGAGATTAATATAAGATACCTGCTCACAAATTTTATTCAAGGATTGAAACCAACAGTTTGATTATGTTATTGGTGAGGACGTATGCATTCAAAACTCTGATGTTACATATATTCTTATTCTTATATATATATATGATGACACCTTTTTTTATAGATATGATGATACCTTCACGGTTTAGCTTGCTTGTCGTCTCTTGTCGAACTATGATTTGCATGGGCTGAACTTGAACCAATAGAGAGCAAGAAAACAGCACTGTACACATGGACTTACTGATGCTTGTTTGCAGAGTTATGGACAAACAATTTTCTTAAGAGAAACAAAAGTGTGTAATTGTGCTTTCTGTTGCAAATTTCGTTTCCCGTTTCCGAATGACTTGCTCAGGACTGGTATCCCTTTCGCGTTTCCATTTTTATTGCCCCATTCTCAGGTCAGACTACTCAGGCATGTTGTTCTCGTCAATTTTGGTATTAATTTCTCTGTCAACACTCGGAGATTTTTTATGTGAACTATGACTTGTGGTGGAATGTGGCTTGCAGTCTAACCTATCGTTTAGTAGATGCACATAGTCTTGAGGGAAGGGATTAATCTCATTTTGCCTGAGTTTTGTGACCGTAAATCTAGAAAATCTAGAGTCTAGGAATCTCAATCAAGTTTTACTTATGCAGTTGCAGCTCACGTCATCCATTGCTGTCCTGATATGATAAAATATGACGTCAACTTGCCCATTGGCATGTAAAACATTTGTGCTTTAGCAATACTCTTTTATTTTCTTCTCCATCGGATAGTCTCTGTCACTGAATACTTCTTATCTCTGTTTCAAACAGGTAATTTTTGTTCAGACAAGAAGCCGGCGGCAGTGAATTGGATCGAGGGCCGAGGCAAATCTGTGGTCTGTGAGGCTATCATCAAGGAAGAGGTGGTGACAAAGGTCCTCAAGACCACTGTGGCTGCCCTCGTGGAGCTTAACACACTCAAGAATCTTGCTGGATCAGCTGTGGCTGGATCTCTAGGGGGTTTCAACGCACATGCTAGTAATATCGTCACTGCCATCTTTATTGCCACTGGCCAGGATCCTGCCCAGAATGTTGAGAGTTCACAGTGCATGACCATGATGGAAGCTGTGAACGAGGGGAAGGACCTTCACATCTCTGTGACCATGCCATCTATTGAGGTAGATTTTTTCGTCATCCTGCTTGCTTCATCTATTCATGTACTTCTCCATATTCAGCTTCCTTATTCGCCACTAATGCCCCGTTTTAGGTGTAAGTGCGATCTGCACCCTTCTTTCGCCTATTACCTTTCTCTTGTTCTTTCTCTCATCCCTCCTTTATGGCAGTCCTATTTTTAGCAATTAATCTGTTCCCCTTTTGTATTTGGATGGCTTCTAGCGTTCCTATTTTAGACAAAGTTTCTATTTAACATGCTGATCTTCTTGGATCTTGTTTTAATTCCTCTCTAAGTATGTTCAAGTTCAAGTAGCAAATGAATTGAGTTGGTTAAGTGGACATTGGCTTTTAGCTTGTTTTTGCGCAATGAGAACAACTGAAACTTGGAAGGTATTGATGCTTTACGGTAATTGACTAATGGTTATGTTGGGATTTTTTGTTTTGATTTGCATAAAGCAAATCTTTTTGATCCCATATAAAACAAGTAGATTGGGACGTGTCATATTGTGTGGCATTTCTATTATCCTTCTCCGCTGCTGTGTTGTGTCTTATAGTAACTAATTGAAACCACTCATCTAGCTTTCATTGCGGGTATGTTTCTAACATTGGTTAATGCTGCTCATCCACTTGATGCTTTCTTATGCTGTGCATAAGGACCTCATTCATTGCTTGTTTTGCTGCAGGTCGGTACTGTTGGGGGTGGTACCCAGTTGGCTGCTCAGTCATCCTGCTTGGATCTTCTTGGTGTCAAGGGTGCCAACTCTGAATCCCCTGGGGAAAATGCGAGGAAATTGGCTACTGTTGTTGGTGGTGCTGTTCTGGCCGGTGAGCTCTCTCTCATGTCAGCTCTTGCAGCTGGTCAGCTTGTGAAGAGCCACATGAAGTATAACAGATCCAGCAAAGATATATCCAAAGTTGCTTCTGAGAAAATATAGCGTGAATATTAGACAGAAACTCTTCAAAAAAAAAAGCTGAAGAAACAATTGTCAAATAAAACAAATACAAATTGCAGTGGAGATCCATAACAATCGCATGGAAAAATGAGATTCTCAGTGCAATCTCCTGAAGAATTTTGAAGCTTGTAGTTTGTGGTGTTTCTGACTTCTAACCACAGATGGCAGAATTATAGGTTTCCTTCCTCTGTTCTTTGAAGGGGCCAAAGTACCCTGATTCTTGTCATTGTATTCTTATCAGTTACTATGTAATCATCCCATCATGTTTGCCGAAGTACCCTGATTCTTGTTATTTAATCATTCCATCATGTTTGCCAAAGTACCCTGATTCTTGTTATTGTTCAATTTGTATCTCATGTCCTCCTCTGGATATATTGCTCTTTTCTTTGTCAAGTTTGCGTCTCTAGCTGCAATTCCATGATCAGATATCCCCTGTAGATCTTATGTCAAAGTGCCAATGGTTGAAATCATGATTGCCCAAGTATGATATGTCAGCAATCTATATGTGCATCCACAACTAGGAAAATGTCATATTTCACTCCCAAAACATGCCAAATATGTGACTTAAATCATATTTCAAAATCTTTTCAATGTTGTGAAACGTCTTAAATGCCCTTAGACATTAGGATCCATGTATGTTTGTTAACAAGTTAGAAGTGAGCCTTTTTTATATAAAAGGCAGGCTATCATGAGCTCCAAAGCTACTTAATTTATATTTAGAGCTCTTTGCCATTGCCAATATACTTTTCGACCAAATACAATTAGTATCTGATAAATGCCTTGCCTACATTTAACCCTGTATCCAGTCTGCAGTGGCCATCTTGGAACAGAACTTAATTTCTTCTCAACTGGAGAATAAGAAACTAAAGATTCAGAATGTTCGGCGGCAAGAATCACTTCATCCTGCAAGCAATTAGAGAATTTTTCCTTCTTGATGTCATCTAATTTCTCTTTTATCTTGAAACTCCTCCTTAATTATATGATCGATGCTCGAATCCGACTGACATATATGCATATATAAAATTCCAAATCGGCCAAAAAGACCACTTTCGAGGATGTTTCTCGTCATACAGAATACTGATCAGACAAACACAATTAATATTTAGACACCAAATTAATTAAAAGAGACAGTAATCCCAAACTTTATTCATCTCATTTTATTAAAGGAGGAAGAAGTACAGTCCTGTATCCGTGAAGCATCCCCCCATAAATAAGGAGGTAACTATATATATGAGGTAGCTTAAAAGAAAGAAGTTAAAGAAGGAGGAAGAGATGGTTGTAGATGATCCATTACCCATTCCACATCCAAACCTACAAAAATCCCATCAAACAATAAACAAGTTAACCTTCAGCATTAATTCAGTATCTATATAAAATCCTATAAATCTCAGACGTAAGTAATTAAGTAAGTACTTATCATCATGAACCCTAATTCACTTACACATGCATGCACGTAGAACTACGTGCATGCATGCATATGCATGGAGATGATGATCTAGAGAAGAGATCAAGAGAAGAGAAGGGTACGTACGTACGTGCGTGCATAACGTAGCTAGCGGCTTAATTAAGGATCCCAGTTGTGGATTTGCAGATCGCTCCACTCGAGAGCAATATAGCCGCAGATGAGCCAGCCATTTTCGGGCTTGTTCCTCATGCAGAACGAGTAGTTATCATAGAAGACGGTGTCCTCGATGAGGCACATCGGGAAGCACCAGATCCAGTCGAGCCAGGGGAGGTCACCCTTCTTCAGCCAGGCGTCGGCCGTCTCCGGCATCGACCCCATCAGAGCCGCCACAAGGGTGAGGACAAGGAGGACGGACCCCGCGGCCTTTGTTTGGGAACCCATCTCGATCGAGATCTCCCGGCCCTCCTCCTTCTTAACTTGTTAATGGTTTAATTCCTGCTTTGGGCTTCTCCCTCTCTTTCTAATCCCCCTAGCAGCATCACTTATATATACAACTAATAAGTCTATATATGTTACCTAGCTACCTTGTTTCTTTATGTCATTAATTAATTAATTAATGGCATCAGTTCTTGTATATTAATTTATCAGAATAAAGATAGATTATGTGGTAACCTAAGCTGTCATCAATGTCGACTGGAGGCCATTAATTATTTCTTGTAACCACTCTTCTCCTCATTAATTATTTCTTATCTGAGAGAATTGCATGTATTAATCAATATCCGCGATTAAATCCTACAATATTCATTTCTTCTTGTTTAATTTGGTAGATTATATCAGTAGGTTAGGTTGATTTTAATTGTTGATCGTGCATATATAACGACAGTTTTTACTCATTCTTATAGCGTGTTAAAAGGTTCAAATCCAGTAGGCTCAGGCTGTAGAGAGCGAGCCGTGCCAGCCAAGGCACGGGGCCACACCAAGTGTGTGTATATATATATATGACTGCTACCTCGATCATGGATACCACACGTGGATTTGCATGCCGTTCCATGCATGCCAAAGCAATGAGCATTCCGACAATATCCCAGCCCAAAGCGGGATTCTCATGTCGGCGCGCAGAAACAGTAATCCTCGTAGAAGATGGCCTGTGTCGTGGTAGATATATGCATGCACATCGGAAAGCACCATGCAGCGCCAGCCCGGCCACGGAAAGTGGACGTTGTCGTCCTTCTTGGTCGGCGGCGGCTCCACCCCATCCGGCGCCTCCGCCATGTCGGCCGTGGAACCGAGGAAGGCGGCCGCCAGAATCATCGCCACGAGCAGGACCGAGGCCTTTGCCGAAGAAGCCTGCATCTTGACATAATCATGTTGCAAGCAATATTTTCAGAAGAGAAGTGATTGGGGTACATGCTACATAGACATGTGCATCGTACATGGTCACTTTTAATTTTCCAGATCCACTCACATCCACTGGTCTTCACCACGTAAGCCATGTGTAATATACAAATCTTTTTTCCTTTTGATTAATCTCGTGATTCATCATTTGGACACAATTCCAACAAGCCCAATTCGGGATGGACCACTATTGGGCCTAGATCACTATTGGGCCTTGGGCCCGGCCTGGTCCACCAACACCTCTCTCTCGCTCTGCCTAGCAAAACCCCTCGTGGAGGACCGACCTCCATTGGAAGATCACAGAAACCCTCGAACTCTCCAAGGAAACCACTCGAGGATCCAAATCCCCACTATTCGTAGAGGAAATCGACCTCGATTTGGTGCCAGTGATCTTGGGGGATTGAGGAGATGGGGAGCAGCAGCTGGAGGAGGACGCTGGGGAACGTGAGGTCCTTCGTGGGCAACTCCATGGGGGGTCTTAGAGGGTGGCCCAATATGGCGTCTTGGGTTGTGGCGGGGACTTTGGCTTACTTCTTGTGGGTGAGGCCAGCCAGAGAGCTTAAGAGGGAGCAAGAGGTGCTTGTTTCTCATCGATTCCCCATTGTTTTGATCTAGAGATTACTGGAGATTTTGTTTGTTTTGTTAGGTTTCAGTGCCTTGGTGTTCATTTGGTTTATGGATAGGTGAAAGTAGAAGATTAAGACTTAGATTGATTATGGTGACAATATTTCGGAATCCTTGAGAAATGTGATGTATCCTTGAGAGAGATACGATATAGGTTAGAAAAGGTCTTCTTTTTTTTTTGAAGTGATTCGTATTATCGTTTCATTGGATATATGTATCGAATTCTACTGGAACTACTGCCTGAAGTTAAAAGTATTTGTACGTTAACGGAATCAAGACATTGCTTACTCAAGTACAACTATTGCCACTCATATTGTTGGCAATAATTGGTGATAATTCATTACCATTTCGTGGTTTCCCAATAAAGATGTCAGAGTACATGCTTCGAATCTACTTTCACTGTTACATTGATCTCTTCCTGAGGTGAAACTAATCTGGCTAGAGACTTCTTACTACTATGAGCTTGCTTGGTATAACATCTTTCGTGGGACCTCTTTTACACCTTCGCAAAATTTGGAACATTAGTGATGCCATTGTGTTTTGTATTTATGGTGAAGATGGTGTGTTACAGAGCATACAAGGTAGAAATTGTTATGTCTTTGATTATCGAAGGTGCATGCATCACAAGGAACGGTCGAGACACAGCATGCAAGGTTTTTTAGGTTTAACGAATAATACTAACTTATCCAACTAGAATCTCCTTTTATTCAATATAGCTGCTATTGCCTATTAGCCTACATTTGGTGATTACCATAGTTGTCAAAAAAAGGAGAGTGAAAAGGAAGATTTTATGTTTTTCTTAAAGCCTCACTGCTTTCAGCTTCTTTCTTGGTAATTGACATGCTATCCCTGGGCTAAGAATTTGATTTGTTTGCTTGTTATAATTCAAAGATGAGGATTGTTCTCTGTTTAGTTTTAATCTGGCACCCTGCAATCATTATTTAATACTTTCACCTTTTGAGATGTGAGAACTATCATTTTCACTGGTTCAGAGTGCACCCCAACTTCTCTTGCAACACAAAGGAATCAGCACAAATACTTTTCCCACAAATCTCAAATGATATTTTAACTTTAGGTTTTGACAAATCTGCGGACCGGATAAAGAATGAAAGATGCAATGCCTTGACTTTTGATGCTTGCTTGCAATTTCATGGTAAATTAGTTTGGAATGTAGGCATTTTGGGTTTCGCAGGCCAATAATCACATCTGACATTCAGTGTTTTGTTTGATTAGTATTCTTCTTTTTTGAAGTTTCCATGGTCTTATATCATCTTTTTCCTATGCCTCAGGAGAGAGCTGCCTTAGCAGCTGCTTCAGATCCCTACCGGTATGTCGAGAGAAGAAAACCCATTCCTGATCCTCAGGTAATTCCTCCAACTATTTCGCATTTGATGGCTATTGTACCATTTTCTCCTTTTTCTTATAACATTGCAATTCTCTCATCAGGAAACTGGTTTGATATACGGGAAAAAAGGTGAAACCAAGAAATCAGAAAGTTGATTTACTTCAAATTTCCAAGCCCATGCTTCCTCAGAATCCTGCTAATATCTTGGCTAGCTAATAAAGACTTTCTATAAGCTTTATATGTTTAGTCTTGTTTTGAAAAGAGATTAGAAAGCTCAGCGCCAACTTTGTACTCTGAGCTCAGGAAGTCAGGATACTGTTAAGATGTAAAGTGGTGCAAGCCTTGTTGTGGCTCTATATAAATTTTCTTCAAAAGTTATTTCATTGGTGTTTATGCGCAAGAAACTCATAGAGTTCATGGCTACATTTGATTCTGTATAAAAGGAATGAAGATGCTATTCACCTCAACTCGAGGTTTTAGGCATTGATTTAGAACTCGATCTTCGTATAACATTGCTAATATTTCAGCTTTCTCTCTCTCTCTCTCGTCATGCACTGTGTTTTAAGTATGGGGATTCCTTTTGTTATTGGTGGATGCCGATCTCCACCAATTAGCTTCTTTCCTTACTACATTGTACTTACTGTTAGAAGGTATAACAAAGATATCATCCATCATTCTGAAAAGGATATACTTGTTTTATATGCCTCCAATGTGGCAATATGACTCATATCCATGATGGGATTATTCTTGTTCTACACCAGGTAACACCTTCTCATTAGACCATATAAGCCTAACTCTAATAAACTAAGCATTGTTTGAAGTGTCACACAGATTAAAGTAAGATCTTTGCTACAAATCCCACATTAGATATTAGATTGAAGTACAGCAGTGGAAGAGGGTGCCATGATTTGAGTAATAAGCTGCATCACTTAGGATATGATTAAGAATGGGGATTAAAGTCAGCAACATTAAAGCTATTAAAGTTCTTGATGCCGTTGTACTTTGTCTGGATGGATGGGACGAACAAGGCCGAGGAGGACGACAAAGGGCGGCGGTGGCGAGCACATGGGCTTCCACGGCGGACGGAGAGGCAGAGCGCCGCTCAGTCACTATTATATAGTTAATGCACAATTAGCTCCTTTACTTTAACTTTAAAAATTATGGGCTTTTCTAAAGCATGATCTTTGTCAACATAATGCTAGCCCCTTTAAAGTTTGGCATAATTATAAGTCTTCATGCGCTGATGCTGAGTCTTTAGTTTGGTCTTACTTAATCCTTCTTTTATAATTAATGGTCACTTTTTAACTAGAGCTTAGTTGCATGATATATCGATGTCATTGGCCACAGTATAAGTCTTTTTTTTTAAGTAAGCAATGCATCATATGTTCTACTACATGGGGGGTATGCTGAGATGTGGAGCCTGTTCTTCACTCACCGGATTATGTCACGGACCCGACCATATAGCATTACACAAAGCTGTACGGGAGTCGACGTAACAGGACAGGTCAGGTGCAATTAAAAAAAATATGAGATCTATTTAATAGGATTTTTATGTATTTTTAGTCATTATAACCATAGTGAGCAGCCATCATTGTAATATATAATTTGGACGTTTTATGTGCTTTCTCCTCTCTTGGTGTCCCACCTATATTCCTAAGAGGGAGAGAGAGGGTTTATATGCTCCTTGACCATTCATTTAGAATGTCTTGATGGTGCTTTTTCTTGGAGGGTTCTACCAATTTGGCCCAACCTATCACGAGAAGTGTACACTAGAATTCAAGGCTAGCTGACTAGAAGAGCCTTTGTTTCATTTCATAGGAGGATGCCATTTTTGGTATCTACGGAGTACAATTGTCTGTCTTCAAGTAGAGCCTTTGCACATTTTTGCTGATTGATGCGCTGCATTCCCCTTCTTGTTTTTTGGTGTTTTGTACACAATCTCTTCGCATGAATTACAACTCGAGCTTCACTATGAAATGGTATCATTTTGGGAAGAGTGTTGATTTGTGTACATGGTCTGAATCATATACATTACATACGCGGTCCAATCGATAGTGGGATACCGATCAATTGATCTAGTATAATAGTACCTCACTATCGATAGAATAGATTAATCAATCGGTACATCACTACTGATTGAATGTACCAATGATCGGATAGGTAATGAAGTACCGATTGATTGATCTAATCTATCAGTACCTCATTATAAATGAAATAGTTCAATCAATCGGTACCTCACTACCGATTATGTGGCATGTGCATTACATATGCCACGTGCCCATGTACATAAAACTTTATTCTATTGGGATTCTTGTTGTTTCATTTATATGCTCTGTTAGCTTAATAGTGAAATCAAAGGAAGATTTTCTTTTTTTTTATACAATAAATCCTAACTAAAATAGAAATCCACATATGAAACTCATATCGGAAGACCCTAGGAAGCAGGAGACTTGGACTGAATGTGTTTCAACCAATTCCAGTCCATGCTCAAATCAGCAGCTCATAATATGGTGGGAGAAGGAGAAGCTCATCTTCAAAGCAATACCAGCTCCAACTGAACCATCTATAACTTTTTACCAAATAGAACCCTTGATATTCATTTTTTACACTTTAGGATCCCCTCCCATGTTTTCTTACATAATAGGACCCCATACACGTAATAAACACGTGTATAAACTAATATGTGTATAATTCTTGATTATACACGTATCATGGCTACGCGTATTAATTTATACACGTGTTCCTTACGTGTATGTGATCATATTATACAAAAACACATGGAATGCGTCCTAAAATACAAAAAAGTGAATACCATGATCCTATTTAGCAATAAATCCGAACCATCTACGCTAAGAGGCAAAAACTTGGAATCAGAGAACTCTTCATTCAACCCCTATTTTTATGGTTTTATTATGAATTGATTGCTTCCTTTTGCATAGAAAAAAAACCCGGAGGGATTCAACAAGCGTATTTTTATGTCTTTTAGCTTTATTTGAGTGAATATACAAAATAGTTTCTGTATGGGTAGTGAATAAATTAATGAATTATAGGGTATTTTCAACAAAGAAAAAGCAGAAAAACTTTTACATACAAAATCTTAACATATGAGAATCTCAACTCGGGAGATCAGACACAATATTTATGACTTATGAGAGACCTGGACATCATCTAATAATCAACAACATAAAACTTTGGCGTGTACCAATTTTGTCTCTATTCTCTAAGAGCATGTTTGAATTGAGGATAAATATACATAAATCTCATTTATACATCCAAATATTTTATTCATAATCTTACATAACTACGTTTAATATTTATATAACTTTTACTTTATCCATTATGTAAACTTATCATATCCTCAATCCAAACTGACCCTAATAATCATTCGTAGAAACCACGAAGAAAAATAATGTTTTAAATAATAATCTACTTTAGGTAAAACTATCATAAGCAATATTATGATCTGTTTAGGGCTAGTTTAACTGCAATATTTTATTCCTTCAAGTATCATTTTTTATTTAGCTATTAAAATTTCTCTCTCTGAAATTTAATAACATCATGACCATTAGATTATTATTGTGGTAAAGAAAATTTGTTTAAGGTGCTGTATCAATTATATAATGAGTTTTATGAGTCATATGCCGATAAAGTCTTTTATTTAATTGGTTATCTAATATTATAGGAGATTCATAAAAAAAATAAAATTAAAAGGTTGTACTATTTGTGCATATGGGAACAGACCCGGACATATGGGAGCTCCGAATCCGTCTTCTATCTAGGAGAGAGGATAAGGTTGACCAAGTCCCAATGCCAGATCCACGTGTGACAGCTGTCCTACTGGAAATGGTCCGTTGACCAGTTGACCGCACGTGACATGATGGGATGGAGGGCGGCAACCAGGCTGTGTGGATCACTGACAACTCCCCCATCCATGATCCATCCCTACCCTTTTTTTTATTTGTAAATCCGATATTCCACAAATGGAAATTCTATTTTTTTTTTTTTTTCCACCGGACCTGTTTTTATTTTCTTTTTCAGGATTATTGGCGATTGTTTTGTTTCGATAACTCATTTTTGCAATGCATTTTATGATTTATTTCGGTTGATGAACCATTGTGTTTGGAATGCGACACCATCTGTCCGATACTGTATCATGTGATCTGACGAAGCTATTGTAAAATGGCAGATAGAAACACCAAGATTTAGATTTTTTTTTTTTTGGCATTATTGTGCATATATCTTGGCTGCTTTTTAAGTATCGAATTATATGTTGATCAATAATCAAAAATTGGGAGTAAAAACACATACGCGCATATTAAACTACGTGCTGAGACTTAAGAAACTATGTGCTGAGACGTAAGAAGATACAATTTTTATTATCTAGAGGGATGTGATTGGATAAGTCCAAAAGGAAACTGGCCTCTCTCTAGTGGGCCTTGTGGGCGCCAAACCATTTGTGGGCTCCACTAATTAAGATGGATCCAATTGTATTACCTCAACTTTTGACCTGGCTGTGGACTGTTGAGTAGAGCCCACTAATGCAATGAGTGTGAGCAAAACTCAATCACAGCCATCCAAGGAGTGAGGTCCCATCCAAGGCCTTGTTGATTTGCCAACCCACTATTAGCATCTTTGTTTTGATTGATTGATTTGGGATAGTAATAGTAAGAATATATGTACGTGGATGTTTTTTTTTTTTTTTGAGTTAATTACATGAAACCTCCGAAAATATACCTCATATCACAAAAATCCCTGTATTTATGATAATATCATAGAAAACCTTATAACATTAGGCTAAATTTCAGAACTAGCATAGCTTTCTTTCATAATAAAAAATTTTTATACATGTGTTCCTTAAAGCATTAAGGGGGCGTTTAGTTGCTTACATAAGGTAATACAGTGCATTGCTGCATTAGCAAAAACAATCATTTTAACTGCATTAGCTAATGTAGTATTTGAAGCCCTTTTTACATTAACTGATGGATGCATAAGCTAATGCGGTTGTCAATCAAACACTGATATAGACCAAAATGCTACATTAGCTCATGTATACATTAGCTAATACAAACAATCAAACGGCCCTGAGATATTTTGTTTTGTTGGATCGTATGGTTCAGAACCAGATGATAAAATACGATGTAAAAAATTAAAAATCTAGATCCGTTGACAAATGATCAGTATTAGAGCATATATTCTTCCTTTTTGAAAATAAGTATCCATGCACTGCTGGATGACATTATTGCATGTATACGTCACACAAGAGCATAAATGTCTTCTCTTCGTCTATAAATTGACCAATAAAGCCTCGCTTGACTTGACTAGATTCATTTCACTCTCACAGCTTCATGCATGCATACTGACTTTGTGTACATGCAGATGATAAGGACATGCACCCATACATGCACCCTTTGTCGCCATGATGCATGCACGCGACATGCACGTGCGTTTTATCTCCTCTTAGCAAGGAACTACAAAGATGGCATCACAATATCACATGTTTGGCTATAAAGGGTCACATGAAATATGTCCATAAGTAATTAATTAACCTAGCTCTCTAGTTATTGTGTACATATATAGAAGAATAGATCTAAAGAACACATTAGTGTTGCTGGAACATAATGTACATAGATACCTCGTTCAGCCATTATTGAGTTGTATCTTTCAGCCTCAAATCAATATATTCTATCAAATCGAACCATATACTTTTCATATTCTTCATATATTTATATGTACCATCCTACAATATTAGCATCTTTAGATTCATGAAACGATGTACTGTTGAGCTAGAATTCTTTATATTTTAAATCCGATCGTTTTTTAATTTGCATTTCCGAACAGCTCTTCTTTTCGATTACGCACATACAGTTCTCTCTCTCCCTCTCCCTCTCCCTCTCCCTCATGACTCGCACAGCGCATTTAATAATTAAGAGATATTTATCATTTAGTCTTTTTGAGAGAACTTATTTACTATATAGTCCACTTACAAGTTTTTAAACCGTTTAGTTTTTTTTCTTACATGTCAATTTTAATGTCTAAAATGCCATTCTACCCTTCTCTCTTCCCTTCCCGGCGGCTATTCGTCTTCCCCAAAATGAAAAGTAACTATTTGAAAAAAAAATATGAAAAGTAACTTCCAAACAAAATAAATTTAAGTACCGGCGACGGAGGTGGGGATGGAGATCGTCAGAGGTGATGATGGGGATCGTGAGGACCGGTGACGGAGGTGGTGAAAATCGAAAGTAACTTAAAAAAAAAATGGAAAGTAATTATCAAATGAAAAGTAATCACAAAATGGGATGTAACTTTCAAAAAATTGGAAAGTATTCGCTGATCAAATGAAATTTAAGTATCAAATAAATTATAGTCATTACTAGTCAAAATGAAAAGTATCTATAAAATGAAAAATAACTTCCAAAAAAACTGAAAAGTAACCCCCAATCATCAGTAGCCCCACCCACTAGCGTTACCTTGTGGCCGCCTTCTTTGTCTACGGAAGCCATCCATATGTGGGTCTCTAGGCCAGAATTGGAAGTCGGGAAAAAAAAACAAAAACAAAAAGTAGCAAGAGAGTAGAAGAACATGGTGCACCCGGTGGCGGAAGCGAACGAGTGCAGCCTCTTCAGAACGTTGTCCTCGAAGGAATTCTATGTCCGCCATTCCATATCCCACTCCTCCTCCTTCCTCAAACCCAGGGCCTTCGGATCTTTACCCAGTGCTGGACCCCTCTGCCTCCCGCTTAGATCCTCAGCACCGTCACCGTCGTCCACGACTACATGGGAGAGTCCAGCTGGCTCGTTCCTATGATGGTAGTAAAACACTTAGGGGTATTTTGATTGCTTGTATTAGCTGATGCATGCATAAGCTAATACAATATTTTGGTCTATATCACTGTTTGGTTGGGCACTACATTAGCTGATACATGCATCAACTAATATAAAATGGTGTTTGGTTGGGCACTGCATTAACAGATGCATGCATCAGTTAATGTAAAAAGGGCCTCAAACGCTGCATTAGCTAATGCAGCCAAAATGACTGTTTTTGCTAATGATGCATATGCTAATGCAATGCACTGCATTGCTTTAACAGATGTAATGCACTGTATTAGTTTATGGTCTTCTATAAAAGACCAAACGACAATTAAGCTATTTTTAGAGGACCATTTGACAACCCTCCTTTAATTAATGCTCAGTCGCTAGAGGAGAGAGCGAGGGAGATGGGAGATGGGAGATGGAGAGGGAGGCGAGGGAGAGGAGAGGATGTCTTCGCCGCATGAGATCGTCGTCACAGGAGATTAGGGAGGCGAATGAGAGGGAAAATGAGTCTTCACCGACGGGGGAGAGAGAGAGAGATAGAGCGACTGATAAGCATTAATTCAATGAGTCGTGAAAAAGAGAGAGAGAGAGAGAACAGCATGTGCGTATTAAATATTCATGAAAGTTAAAACGGAAATAAATAATAAGTTTTGGTTTCGATCGATAAGCAGAGCGGTGATTAATTGAAAATTACAAACTCAAAAGATTATAAAAAGATGGTATATGAATAGAACAGGGGTTTGTAGAAAAAGTATTATATATATATATATATATATATATATAGATAGAGAGAGAGAGAGAGAGAGAGAGCGCTTCTCCTTTGCATCTACCTTTATCACACATCTCTGTTCTCCTCTGACTCTCTGAGAGACCCACTCATTCCAGACCCTTCTATCTCCCTCCCTCTCTCTCTCTCTCTCTCTCTCTCTCTCTCCGGCCTTCCTTCTCTGTTTGATGAGTCAGAGATCTAAAGAAGCAGCTAGCCTTGCATGGGTGTTGCTAGCCCTCTCTAGTCTCAGACCTATGTCCAAAATCTCATCTTTCCCTGCACAAAGATGGTTTCTGAAGAGGATAGCTTCATCTTCAAGCTAGGTTACTCACAAGAACAAGAAGCAGGGTTTCCAGCAAACCATCCAAGCTTCTATCTCATCTAGAGTTCATGAGAGGCTGAAAGAAGACGAAGCAAGGGCTCAGTTTGATCTTGGCTTGTGACCAATCGAGTCTCAGTAAAAAGGAGATATCTTGGTGCACAACGGAGTGTTATATAGCACAAGAAGGCCACCTTGGGTTCTATCTTCTCTTTTGGTTGATTGCGTTCCAGGAAGGAAAAAAATTCCATCTTTCAGATCTTCTTTTAAGTTGCAGCTCATGGGTATCTTTTTATATTTCCATTTCCACTAGATTTCTTCAAGAAAGAGGTATATAGAGAGAGAAGTACACATATAGAAGTGTCGATAAAGAAGCAGAGAAGCTGGCAAGCAAGTGGTGGGAGCGAGTAGATGTTCCTTCGATGGCCGGCATGGACCCCGGCGGAACCGGAGACACCCCCTCTCGCTACCTCCATCCCCACCTCCGCCCACCATCACAGCCACCATCCTCTTCCACCGGTCATCTCTTATCAGCTGACCAAGTCACTAAACATTTCCCGGAGAAGAGCCTAAAAGAGGAAGACCAATCTGGCGCCGTCGCCACCACCTCCTCCGGCGGCCCCACTCGCCGGCCACGTGGGCGCCCGGCGGGATCCAAGAACAAGCCGAAGCCGCCCATCATCGTCACGCGCGACAGCCCCAACGCTCTGCGCTCGCACGTGCTGGAAATCGCCGGCGGCTCCGACGTCGTGGAGATCCTCTCCGAGTACGCTCGTCGCCGTGGCCGCGGCGTCTGCGTGCTGAGTGGGGGTGGAGCTGTAGTCAACGTAGCTCTCCGCCAGCCATCGGCGTCGTCTTCGCCCGCGTCCGGAGTCGTCGTCGCGACCCTCCGCGGCCGCTTCGAGATCTTATCTCTCTCGGGCACGGTCCTCCCGCCGCCAGCGCCCCCCGGCGCTGGTGGCCTAGCAGTGTTCCTCGCCGGAGGCCAGGGCCAGGTCGTCGGCGGCATTGTGGTGGGGCCGTTGGTGGCGGCGGGGCCTGTGGTGCTCATGGCGGCCTCCTTCGCGAACGCCGTCTACGAGAGACTGCCGCTCGAAGGCGACGAGGAGGCCGCGGCTCCACCAGCGCAGCAGCCAGCGGCCTCGCAGTCGTCCGGCGTCACGGGTGGGGATGCCGGTGGAAGCGGCGGCGGCGGTGGCGTTGCTTTCTATATTCTCGGTGGTGCCAATATGGGTAGCTATCCATTCCCCAGCGATGGCTTCGGGTGGAGCAGCACCGGCATTCGACCACCATTTTGATCCAAATTTGAAGTCTTTATAGTGCTAATCGAAGCTCTCGGCTTCTCCGTCGATGAAAGGAGGGCTTGGTTTCGAGGTGGCGCCGCCATCACCGGAAGGCAGCAAGCAGAGGTGCATGATGTGAAAGCTGTAAACTTTTAGAAAGATGACATGTTTTATATAGATTCATGTTGGTGAAATGGAGCCACGCTCACATTTGATCATTTGGGTCTGTTCTATACTGAGAAAAAAGTTTGTGTTTTGGGAGTGATTTTTGAGTTGTTCATCACTTGGGTTTTGGGAAGAAGAACGAGAAATTAAGGAGGTTAATTGGCAGTGTTGAAGAGTACTTCCAAGGTGAGTAGCTAGTAGCTTCATGTCAATGGTTATGTGTGTCAATATTACCTTCATATGGTTCTCATCTCTTACCTTCAATATTACCTTCCCCAGCCTTCGGGCTTAATTAATCAAAAAAAAAAGATGGTTCTCATCTCTCCTGTTATTTTTTTTGGCTTCATGCCTTCATCTCTCTCTCTCTCTCTCTCTCTCTCTCTCTCTCTAGTTTCTTATTATAGGGAGTGCAAGTTGGAAGCACCTGAACTGGTACTGATTGGTTTTCTTGGCTGTGAGGCTTGCTTGTTGAGTTTGTGTTGTAGATTTTTTCTTTTGCTTTTGCATCAGAGCATGCATGCTTTCTAAACTTAGGCAGAAGTACAAGTTTTCACATTGGGGTTCGTCAATAGTCTGCATCTTTTATGACTTTATTACTGACCCTGCAAGCATGCCCAAAGTTCCAAAACCCTAGTTTTGGGCCTGTTGGCTTGTTCATCAGAGGGTGAAAGGAGCAAGTAAGTGCAGAGCTCTGACCACTCCTGCCAAGCTACCTACCTGTTTGCAGAGGAGAGGCCCAGTGAAAGGAAGAGTGTGTTGGCATTTATGGGGGAGGGAGAGGAGACTGACCATAAGATATTAGCAGCACACTGCAAAGATTCTTACATGCTTTCATCTTTTTCGAAGTACATTTCTAGAAGGAAACCCCTCTCTGTCAGTGTCCATCGGAGCAGGAAAGAAGAAAACTCCACTTTTCCATCAACTTTGAAAGCACTCTCTAGCTTTGGAATTTGTCTGTGCTCTCTCTCTCTCTCTAGTTATGCCTGTGTTGTAATAACTTCTCTAAAACACTTCATTCTGATTTTTGAAATGAAAGTGCAAATGGTTTATATGTAGAGATCTTTTTTGTCCCTGCCGACAAGTTCAAGCAAACATAGGTATACTCATGCTTTAGTACTATGGATTTGTGACAGCATGGTTTCTGTTTTTAGCTATAGTTCTAATTGTACCCGGGCAATGGTAATGGGTCTTATGTATGCTAAAGCTCGGGATATGAGTAATTTCGTAATTGTGTTTGATTATAATCATACAGTTGATGTACTGAATGGGTATAGGATATGGTTGCCGGGGATAGAGGGGTTCATTAGCGAGATTTGGTTACAAACGTTGTCAATGGGATCTGCCCTTTTTTGGGCGATACCAGGTTGAAAATGTAGTAGCTGATGCTATAATCGGTCGTGTTCATGTTTTATAGTCCTAGCCTTTCCAAGGCTCAACTCATAAAATAAAAAAATAAAAGTAAACAGGAGATTTTGCATGCAGGCACTCACAAGTCACAACATATGGAGAGAGTTGCAACAGAGTACTGTGTATATCATGGCTCAAACTCTTGGATATTTTCTTGTTTGTTGATAAGAAATGGTAGCTCTTTACTGTATGTATGCAAATGCTCCAAGGCGAATGCTAAAAGATTAGATGGCAATAGTTACACTCTTCTCCTCCAAAAAGGTTTAAAAGAGTTCTAATTACGATTCCCGGTCCATTGTTTGACTGCGTTCTTCATTTCTCTTCAAGAATCCAAACTTTTGGAAAGTAACCAAGTTTTGGCTTTAGCCTTAAGTCCTGATTCATTCTTTGCTAGGTGAATATCTTCAACGAAGCAAAGCTCAAGGAAGGTACAGGTATTCGCGAAGCAAAGCTCAAGGAAGGTACAGGTATTCGCAAAGCAAAGCTCAATGGTCTCCAAAGTAATGCCATTAATGAACAAAAAAAAATATCAACTTTAGAACCTGTTGGAATCTGGTGATGGATCTTTGGTGCAACATGTTTTTTTGGGAGGGTATTCTCCAGTGATGCATTTCAAGGTTAAAGATGCCAATCACCGTACAAATAAGATTTACTTTGAGATTGCCTCAAAAATCACACCAAATATCATCATTTCATGGACTTCCAAATGCAAAAGTAACCTATTACTTGGGTTGATTCAATGGGAATAAGTCCCTTGCTTGCAAAGGGAAGCTGCTATAGAAACACTCATGCCAAACAAGGTGCACTGCTTTCAAGAAACAGTGAGATTCCTTTTTCACAGCAGATGATGCTTATCCTATAGTGATGCCAAAGTTCAGCAGTGAAGCAACCCACCTTTACAAGCCACCTAAATTCTGTGATTTCTGTAGAAGGATGAAGTCGAAAGTAATACCAATTTGAGACCCTACAGAATCGAAAGCACGAAAACAACATAACTTGTAAAGCATTAGTTGATGAAGAATAAATTGCACAGCAGTCAATTGTATCAAAGGAGAATTCAACTTGAGCTACAAACAGCCATCAGCTCATCTTAGTATCACTTAGAACATAGACACCTTCGATTCCAAGCAAAGGGCAAAGGGTACAAGGACGACACCCTCCTCCTCAACGAATCACTAAAAGCAGAGATAAAAGACAAAGATCATAACATAACATAGAATTCTTCAATGCAATTGCTCTACTGCATTCTATAAATTGGCCTTATGTGCTGCAACTGGAATCTGTTTGTGGGACACCTGACCCGCAGATAGTCAATCTGTCTTGTCTTCTTGAGCACCAGTCTCCTGAAGGTAGTGTTCAGCATCCAAGGCAGCCATGCACCCTGAAATATATAATAAATGGCATCAATATTAACCAAAATCAGCACCCTCAAGCATGCTATCACAGGCAGGTATTGCCTATAAGCGAATATCATTCCAAACATACTAGCACAAATTTGAATGGATTTGTTTGTTGTTGTTATTTATTGGCACTGAGCTTTATTTTGTGGCAGTAACAAATAACATTTAACCCATCTGCACTTTCTGCCTTTAGTACCATATACAAGACATGGTACACACCCGCAAGCATGTTATCCAGTGCTCATAAATGGTCATGTACTTGTTCATGGGCCATTTACCATGTAAATCATATATTTCTACATTAGACATGAAAACACATTGGAAAGAAATTAGGCATGAAAACACATTGGAAAGAAAAAGGTATCCTTAAGTCATATCTCACTTATGTGTGCGTATACATACATGAATACATGATAGAGAGATGATAGAACATACAGGTAAACCGTAAAAGGCTAAAAACTTCATGCAGGCTTAAATGTCCATACTGTATCAAAAAACCGGGAAACTCTTGTATAAACGTTTTAACATGGATAGCTAGTTACATGGGTAATTAAAAAACAAATCTTCAAAGTGCAGGTATTACATGCATACGTAGGAATAATGCGACTTCTCACAAATTGGTTGGAAAGGCTTGAGAGATACACATTTGCTAGGGAAAAAAACTGCAGAAAGAGGGGGTAAAACCCATCTCAGCTTAGGTGCATTTCTCCATTTCCAGAAGTTTGATCCTGTTGGTGCTTCTCTTATTTTCTTTGAGTACAAAGGAGTTGATTGTTCATTGGAGGAACTAACAGGTTTCGAGCAACATGGTACCATATTTATCAGCTCATGTCAGTCAATATGATACCTAATATATATGGCCTTCGAAGATGGCACAATATTTTCGGAATAAAACAAGAAATACGAAATGTCATCAAATGTAATTATCATGTATCAACCAAACACTACAATATAGTGCAAAGCAGAGAACGAAACTATCAGTTAATATATTGATCTTTTCAGCACTAACCTGAACCAGCAGCTGTGATTGCCTGGCGGTACTTCTTATCCTGCACATCCCCAGCTGCAAACACCCCCTTCACACTGGTATGCGTGCTCCCAGGCTTTGTCACGATGTAACCATCAGAATCCAGCTCCAGCTGCCCACGGAGGAATGCAGTGGCAGGTTCATGCCCGATGGCAAAGAAGAGACCAGATACCTTCAAATCTGACACCTCCCCAGTGACAACGTTCTTCACCTTCACTCCACCGAGAGGTCCATCATTCCCTTTGCCATATGCTTCGACCACGACAGAGTTCCATAGAACCTCAATCTTTGGGTTGCTTAGGACCCTTGCCTGCAAGATGTAACTTTGTAAGATCTGTCATTTCTTGATGGGCACAAGTGATATTTCTATGACGATCGACTTATTGGAAAGCCAATCATAAGATAAAAATTCTCTTGGACGCAAATAAGGACATAATTTCCGAGGCTGTTTCACTATCAGGATGGATGTTCAGGCAAACCACCATTGGCTTTGGTTATGTGTCCAATTAGAAGCTATCTATATCTTTCAATTGAACATGTGATTGGGTGCTCCAGGATAATCAAAAGAACTTCTTTTACATGAAATTAGAAATTTTCAACCCACATTAGAGAATCTATATACCACAACTTTGTCATTCTCTGTTATGCGAACTTGCTAGACTTTGCTACCGAGTGGAAAAAAAATCTCCCCAGTTCCATAGAACTGTACAGGCTTAACCAAAGCTACTCGTAAGAAAAATCACCAATTCCGTAGAGAAAATGTTCTAACCGCAGCCTAATCAGATACAGCATCCACTAGCTCATCCATGAACAAAAATTCAATTTCCTACTTGAGCATTATAAAACTACGCTAAAAAGCAAGTCTTTACCACCGGATTAGGATCCACGAACAGAGATACAGCACATACCTGCATGATCTTGGACGCCCGGAAGGTGTCGCGGCGGTGCATGATGTAAACCTTAGACCCATACTTTGTTAAAAAATTAGCCTCCTCCATGGCGGAGTCGCCACCACCTATGACGGCTATGGGCTTCGCCCTAAAGATCGGCGCAGCACCATCACATACCGCGCACGCCGATATCCCTCGGTTCCAAAACTCCTCTGATCCCGGGAACTTAAGCCTCCTGGCCACCGCCCCCGTCGCCACCACCACCGCCTCGGCTTCCACCTCCTTACCGTCCTCGGTGAAGACCCTGAGGGGTTTCGAGGAGAAGTCAACCCTGTTGACGGTCTCGGACAGGATTTTGGTGCCAAAACGGATGGACTGGGCGCGGCAAAGATCCATGAGTTCGGAGCCGAGGATACCAGAGGGAAACCCCGGGAAGTTCTCCACGTCGGTGGTCGTAGTGAGCTGTCCTCCCGCCGCAATACCATTGGCGAGCCATCCCTCTAAGAGGACCGGGTGGAGCTCGGCGCGGGCGGCATAGATGGCGGCGGTGTGGCCGGCAGGGCCGCTGCCAATGATGCACAGCTTGGTGCGGAGCAGGCCGTTAGAGTTGGCCGCGTCTCCGTCCATGGCCGCGGCGGCGGCGTTGCCGGGGGATCCGGTGGTGGGGGCGGCGGCGGCGCCGGTGGTGGCGAGGGATCGGACTTTGCAGAAGAAGGCGGCGACCTTGGATCGAAGGGTCATACGGATTTATTTCTATTATTTTAAGAGATTTCTCGGGTTTTGGGTCTTTTATATAAGCAACGACTGGATTGATTGGCTGGGGTCGGGCTGAGTCCAGATTTCAGACTGGTTCCCACTCGGATCTGCTGACGTGGCACGATGTCATTCCTAAGTTCGGGGGCTGTTTCTCTTCCACCTGTTTGAGTTTTAAGTAATAGTTGAAGTCTTTTATTAAACCCAGTTTAAAGCTCTTAAACCCTACCCTATCAAGTATCAACGCGTGGATATGAACAGCCTAATAATGGTCCAAGTGCGACCATTTCTTTATACACCACCATCCAAATTGTTTTGTAATTGGCTGGTGCTAAACAGCCATGGAACACCAAAGCTGTTCCTTAACGTCGAATCTTATAAGTATAGTCAAAGAAATATATTGAGTAGGCAATTAGGAAACATCCTAGAGTGGACATCAAGTCTTTGTCAAACATTACATACCAAGACAAACTTAAATCATAATCCTTGTATGGTTCCGATATCATTCAAGATGGTCATTTAAGACAATGGCAACTGCTCAGGAAAAACAAGCCTTTAGCTTGTCTCTTGTTAGTCTGATCAAAGAAAGAAACCCTACTTTTCACGTTTTCGCGGTCTAACCTCAACTTGAAAAAATTACAAACTTATGCATCTTACTTCCGCTGTCTCAACACGGTTACGCTAAGGGCTCATTTGATACGGGTATAATTTTATTTTGGATTAAGAAATTTTATTTTCGGTTTCAGTAATAACTTTATAATGATTACTTGGAATAAGAGAAAAGTAGAGTGAAGAGTGAGTTTAACTTTGTAATGATTACTTGAAATATGAAAATATATTTAGGAGATAAAGCGTGGAATAAGTAGTGGATTCGAGAATATTCCTAAATATTTCAAGAATATTCCCTCCCTTAATCCGGATTAAAGGTTATTCCCGTTTGGAATACCAAACATGGCCTAAATTTAACCGTAAATAGTTTTGCACCAGTTTTTTTTTGCTATTTAAAGCAAATACAAAGAACTCATGTAGACTTTTTAGGGTTTATTTGCATCCAATACCATCGGAGTAAAATTCAACGATTACAAGTTATCTACACATAAAAGCCTTCGATCCGACGAGAATGACATGAAATCATCGGAGTTTGCTCCGACGGTGTTGGATGCACGTGACCGGTTGCCTGTAAAAAAATCAGAGTAACGGTGTCATGAGGATGGGACTAAAGTGTATAAGTTTGTAACATCGGGACACTAAAGTGTAATTTTTTTTAGTTTAGGATACTAAATTGCGAAGATTTGAAATTATAGAGTATTAAAGTACAATTTGGCTAAGAAACTATCATGTAAATATCATCAAAATAGCATACAATCTCTTTGATGTTGATTTCTTTAATTGCCAGGTATGATCGTGGATGCTATCAATTTGTGTTCTTGTTCTAATCTGATTGAAGTGATCAACTTCACTTTCTTATACTATTTGTTTTAGTCGTTTTCTGTTTTCTATCTCAAGAAAACAAAAGGATGGTGCTGAAAAACACATTTGGTTTCTTTCCTCTTTTTTTTCAAAGAAGAGTTTGGTTTGTTTCCTTGGAAAGCATTTTCTAGAAAATAGCAAGTATGCTTCTCAAAATTTATTTTTCAGAAAGGAGAAGACAGAAAAAAAAAATCTGAAAATAAAGAATGAAGATATTTCCCAAAACAACCAGCCCTTGGAAATAGAAAATAGCTTTTTAGCTTTTCAAACACTTTTTTTTTTTTGAGAAGTTGAGCCGGAGCTAGAGCCGCATACAGAGAACTAAACTCTCTCACCTAGGCTGCACGACCTAGCTCGTGTGCCCTTACATTCCATTGTCTAGGTATGTAAATCAAAGAGAAATTAACAAAAATTCCCAAGTGCCATCAAATATCCAAAAGCACCTTTCGGCAATCATCATTGATAGACATTCACACATTTTCAAACACTTTTCACATGAACAATTATTTTATAGACCAATTAACAGATATATAGTTTCACACAGCAACTAGCAAGGAATAAAAGTTGGTGACCACAAAAGAACAGGGGATGCTTCTCAGATGATGAGTACCTTTTCTTCAACTCAAGGAGTCAAAAGATCTCCTCAATATACTGAAGACATACACATGATTCACACCTAACACACAGTAAGTATTAGGTATCTGCTCCTGGTCTTTCTTTGCTTTTCCAGTCAAACAGAGACCGCATCAAATACTCATGTCTCATGTCATGCACATCTTCCAAAATCCCAAGTCTCCAGGTACTGACGACTTTGAAAGTTTATTCACTTATTAATTCCTGTTTTTTTTTAAATAAAAATATCCCTTAATAATTTTTTCACATTTTTTCTTTAATTTCCTTTTAACTTCTGGTATTCTATAGCTATCATAATTAAATATGTTGAGAAGTTATGTTTGAGCTAAAAACTTCTCATGAGGAACCACCTCGTCTCAAATGATCAAAAAGTTGCAAGAAATATTCCAAATTCATAGGTAAATGATGCCATCTTTCTGTTCAGATTTTTTTGACAAAGAATACTGAATTCTCTTCATGCTCAGAGAAACAAGAAATTAATCAAGAGAGATAATAAGAAAGAAAGAAAGAAAGAAAAACCTTCTTTATAGGCAGCTAGTCTTCAACACGATAACTCAAAACAAACCTGGCCTTGAATGGAAGTAAGAAGAAAAATAAGAGTTCTAATAGAATAAGAAACCACAGGGTGGAAAAAAAATCATTCCTTTTTATTCACATCTAATAGCTAGACTTATGAACAACCCCCATAAAATAAAATAAAAAGATGAAGAAAAGATGGCCATAAGCTAGAAAAAAGGGAAAAAGAAAAAAGAAAGTCATCAGCTCACGTTGATCAAGATTTTTAGCATGGAGATCGATCTCACAGGCGGCCGGCGGCCACCGGATCATCTTTTACAGACACAGAACACCTCTTGATGAACTCCAAGCAATCAGCTATGGCATCTTCATGGAAAGAGCTCGACGACGACCGGCTACTGCATGATGATCTCACGCTGGTATCCACCGAGCTCAACCGCCGGCATCCTTTCCGGCTTCCACTCTTACCGCCCGGCCGACGGAAGCCGATGCCAAAGCCTGATGATCTCTTCAGCAGTCCCAAGCACCTGGTGATCAGAGACCCTATGTAGTCATACAGCCTCACATGCAGCCGGTGGACGGAGAGCCGGCTGGCGTTGAGCCGGAAGCCTCTCCTCCGGCGCCTTCTCCGGCCAACCTTGCAGTAGCCAACATGTTCCATTGGCTTTGAAGAGCTGGGAAATTCCCCCATAGGAGGTATACAATATATATACAAGTGAAGCTTCTAAAACGGGGTCTTTCGTGTGGGTCACAATTAATTAAGAAGAAAAATACTTGTGAAGAGACAAGGAAGTAGGTTAGGTTTGAACCTTCCTTCTTAAGTTAAAAAGACGGGGTTGGGCGGTGGAGATTGTGATTAACATGGCATTATTTGCGACATATAATATAACTAAGAAGGTTTGTAAAGGTTGATTTAGGGGTGTTTATAAAGAATCAGATTGATTTAAAAAACAAACCAAACAAATACATCTACTGTTCGATACATATATCATTTTATTGAAAAAAAATCTAATCGTACAAACTTTGACTAGTATTGGTACTATCTTACTTTCTATCCAGGCTTTTCATATAATAATACAAGATTGATCACATTGTGTTATGATAACAAGCTAGCAGAGATATCTTTGAGTGTGATTTGAATCATTTCTCAGTGACCATATACAACATGGAAGAATAATGAGTGTCTCTAGCTAACTAGCTAGCTACTAATTAAGATAAAATTAAAGGCTTGTGTATCATGATCTCTATCTTCTTCCACACTAAATTCCAAGCTAATTAGTAATTAACCAGGACCCGGGCTCGACGACAGGCGTCCTCTGTCGGCCGCCCTTGTGTTGGGCCAATCGAAGGCCCGGGAACGGCCGCCAGTTTTCCCTTGTTGGTGATCCATGCAGCTGGGACGAAAGCTTTTCTTGATGGCATCAACAACAGTGACTAGCTAGAAATCAAAACTAGCTAGTTTGTCATGCAACAGCTCACCTACTCCATAAGTCTAATCTCTTTCTAGTAGTCATCCAAAGGCATCATTCCCTCATAGATGCTTAAAGAAATGAAACCCGATTAGCTGAGCAATTAATAATAGTACTGCAATCCTTACTATGGTTTACTGAGAAATCCAGATCATATATTCAGCATTGGCATCCATAGTTTTCTAAACAGAGAGGATTATAGCTGGGAAATGACCATCTTAATTTATTTGACTCTTTCATCCCAAAAAAATCCCCTTTTTTTCATAGGATCATGAGCAAATTTTTATATATAAATAGAGTAGACGAGGTAAAAAGGTGAGTGGCTGGCCAATGTAAAAAGTTTATTCAAATGTTATGGATGATGTATTTTGGATTATTTTAGACTCATTCCATTATTTTAACAAATCTTATGCCGACGTAAACTTAATAATTATAGTCGACTAAACTCTTTTTATGAAACAATTCCACCGACCGAGTAAAAATCGTTGGTTTTTTTTATTATTAGTTTTTAAAGATATCGTGGTAGCTCACAAATTTATAATTATGAGTCCCAACCCTAGAAATATACAATTTAAAAAATGTTAATATCATATTTCACTCTCAGATATATTAGAAAAATTGAGATGGTACCATCTATATTAAGTATTTTTCATGGCTTTTAATTACTATTAAGGCTGTTAGTTGGACGGTAGGACCCTTTTAAAACGAGTCATACTCTTTTATGGAGAAATTTTTTTATTGTCAAGATTGTAGAGGAAAATGTGAAATTTTAGCATATTGTGAAAGTGAAAGATGATATTAATCTTTTAAAACAAAATAGATTGACATCAAATCCAAGCCTTGAGCTGATGCGGCTCAATTGATTTTATTATTTTTTTAAATTTATGCTTAAACAATAGGTTATCCAAATTAATTGCAGGTGTATTTGGTTGATTGTATCAAAGATTATTGGACTGCGTCAAGATGGTCAACCTGATGATGGATCAAATCAGGCGATGTTTTACACTTAAATCATCCAAGTCAATAAGATCTCCAACAAGTTTGTAATAATTGGATTCATGGATTATAATATATAATATAGTTAATTGGTGATAACACTAATTTAGTCCCTCTTATTGCTAAAAACCCCATCAACTATGTTTTTAAAGTGAAAACCCCACTACAGTGTATTAGCTGGCTTATTACCCCATTATAATATTACGATAGATGGTTTCTTTGCGAAGAATACCAATACTAGAGGTCGCAAGTGCAAATTACTAATAAGAGACTTTTATATATATATACAATATAATTATAAAATGTAAAGAAAAAGGAGGTTAAATAAGTTTTAGTACCTAAAATTTGGGTTAGGTTTTAATTTCGGCTTTTAAATTTAAATCGTGTCAATTTGATTATATAATTTTCAAAAACTATTTAATTTAGGCTTTGATATTTTAAGGTGTTAGCGGTTAGATACATTCCCTGAGAAGAGAATGCTTGGACGGACTTGGTCGTCAAAGAAGCCTTTGAGATAGACTCGGTGCTTATGGTTGAGGTGGATGTCAGGGGTATGTCCTCGTGGCCTCACTGTTCGGTGATGTGACCCTAGCCTAACAGTTTAATTTGTCAAAAAAAAAAAAACTCAAGAAACAGAGAAATCCACGTGGTTCGCAATATGAGAGGAGAGGCCAAATTAAACAGTTTTTAAACATTACAAGACTAATTAAAGTTTGGGAGACTAAATTAAAACATATTTAAACTAAAACCAATCATTCAAAGCAATAAAATCTCCGACAAGTTTAGAATCACTGTATTCATGGATTGGATGCAACCCAATCACCATGTGTTGGAGACCCAAATGCACCCATTTTGGAGTCCAGTTTGCTTCAACTCTCAATCGGACGGTACTCCATAGATCATGGAGACTTCATTTGATCCTGTCCGCAAATCCTTCACTCAAAATCCATCGACCAGATCTCAAAGTATCTAACCCTACATCGAGATCTCCTCTATGATCCACTGTTCTTCATGGGGGACGTCACCGCCACCGCCGCGGTGGACACCACCCCGGTGGTCTCGAATTCGCCACCTGAGATACCCCTCTCATGGCCTCAAGATGGAATTTTGACGCGGGAATGGATCCGTTCTCTGTCCGCCGCCTTCGACTGGTCGTCGAAGAGCTTGCCGCCGACCGGGCTACCTTCGGTTATGCCGGTCGCCGTCGTCGACCGCCTTGTTCTCGCGGCGTCAAATATACTCCACATAGAGCCTAATTGCGTTAGAGTCGATCCTGGAGAAGATGGGGCCAGCGTCGTGGTTGTCGGCGATGTACATGGGCAGCTCCATGATGTTATCTTCTTGTTGGAGGACGCCGGGTACCCTTCCGAGAGCCGGAGTTTCGTTTTTAATGGGGATTATGTGGATCGGGGCGCCTGGGGGCTCGAGACTTTTCTCCTCTTGTTGGCTTGGAAGGTTGGTTTTTTCCCCTTCTTTTCTTTGCGTATATCTTGTGAATTCCTGAAGATTGGGTGTCAGATGAATGAAATTGGAGATGTCGCAGCGGGTCTCGTTTGTTTTGTCGTGATTACTTAGAAAAAGATTAGCTTTGACGCTTATTCGATCCGTAGAGGCTAAAAGGCATGCCTGTTATTTGCTCCTTTCTTTTAATTTATGGCCTGCATTGCTTTCAATTCCATGTGGAAGTTGTCACAGAGTCCTAAAATGATTTTTTGCTTTCACTTGTATGTGGAATGAGACCTGAGCTTATTTGTCATTGATTTTGGATTGAAGATCAAAGAGAAGATGACTTCTTGTCGAAAGGATTCATTTGGTGTTTGAGAAACGGGATTTACTGTTTCCATCACCATCACTAAATAAGAATTATTAGATTGCGAAGCATGTTAAAGTTTTATTTGCTTCTTAGAGTTGTGTATTTTTGGGAGTAAACTCTTTATCTCTCTAAGAAGGGTTTCCTTCATCAATTGGTTCACGGATTCATGCATGGCATTAAGGATGTGTTGATATATTTGCAGCTTCTATCTTGGACTTTTCAAGCTCACTAACTAATGAAGACATTCATTTGGGTAGAGGAATTTTGCAGGAACTACTTCTTCCCCGACGAACACTATGTTTCCAAAAGCTAAGAAAGCAGAAACCTTTTCTGTTCTCATCTTATGATTCTGTGCTATGTCATCATGCCTGCTATTACCCGGAACATCTGTATGCATAACATCCAGTATTGTCTACTTTCTGCATTGATCAGTTTATCCTTTAGCACGAGAAGCATCTCTAGCTTCTGCTCCCTTTCTAAAAGAGAAGTGGTGTGCAGAAGTGAGAAGGATATGCTTACCTTGCCACAACATTTGATCACCCATATCATAACATAGTCAACAAATTGTAGTGAAATCTCATATGCATATTGTCATGATAACCTGCATATGGTGTGTGATTTGTAATGTTCAGGGCTATTGTGATTTTAATGCCTGCTGTATTCATTTATGATCCGCATGTCTTAGGAATTCAAGTTTTTCTCTGTTCTGGGAAAAAAATTGATAGGTTTCCAGGTGTAGTTTCTTTCTAATTCTTTAAATTTTCCATCCTATCTTGCAGGTCTTTTTACCAAATAGAGTATTTCTTCTTCGTGGTAATCATGAATCAAAGTATTGCACATCAGTTTATGGTTTTGAGCAAGAGGTAATGGTTAAATATGGGGACCAAGGCCAACATGTCTATCGAAAGTGTTTAAGATGTTTTGAAGGTCTTCCGTTGGCATCCATTATAGCAGACTGTGTATATACTGCTCATGGAGGGCTTTTTCGCAGTGTAACAGTCACACGGTCGAAGAGATCAAAAGGTAAAAAGGGCCGTAAAATAGTCATCAAGGAGGATACAAAATCATTAAAGCTTGGTTCCTTGGAGGAGCTCTCAAAAGCAAGACGAACATATCTTGACCCTCCATGGGAGGGTCTGAATGTGATAGCTGCTGACGTTCTATGGTCAGATCCATCACTAAGCCCAGGCCTTTCGCTGAATGATGAAAGAGGAATAGGTCTAATATGGGGTCCTGATTGCACTGAGGCATTTATGAAGCAATATAACTTAAAGGTGATTGCTAAGAACTCTACCTTTTTTACCTTGTAACAATCATCTCATGGATATCAATACCGTTTATATTATTTGTCTACAAAAAATGCTAATATCTTAAGCTATGGTCTGTCTCAATAGCTGATTATCAGGTCACACGAAGGCCCTGACGCAAGGGATAAGCGGCATGATTTAAAAGGAATGCAGGATGGTTATACAATCGACCATGAGGTGGAATCAGGGAAGTTGGTTACCATTTTCAGTGCTCCAGATTATCCCCAATTTCAGGTTCTATTTTGCCTACTATGATTACCTTTTCTGAATGTGATTCCAACATACAAAAGTTCATCCTTGTGCGGTTATAATGTGTGCACTTTGCTTTAGATTCCCTATCAGATAGAGTGGTACATGGTTGTATGTGTTGCTACCTTGTGTGCATCTGCTACCTCCATGTCATGGCATTGTTGCACATTTTTCAATTGCAATTCATAAGGCCGAACTAATGACTGACTGATGTTTTATGGCCCATGATCGATGCAGGCAAGTGAGAAAAGATATAACAATCGGGGTGCATACATCGTTTTGCACCCACCTGATTTTGCCACCCCAGTTTTCCACCGTTTTGAAGCCATTAAACCTAGGCCTAAGGTATCTATTTTACTATTATGTTCGATCCTTAGAGTTTATTAATACTTTTTAAGTTGCTTGTTACTTCAGTAAGTGCAAAATATTTTACTGAAAGGATGCTATGCTTAAACAGGTCGTAGAGGATTCTCTATATTCCCATAGTTGGGTTCCTTTACAGTTCCACCACCATCCAAAGAAACATTAAAAATTATCAGTCTGTATCTGCGACAATCACATCAACATGTTATGGAAGAAACGAAGAAAACGCCTCGACTTTTGAGTTTGCAAATGACTCTTGAGTTGTTTTAAGTAATCATTTCCCACAATATGCACATTATTATGAAAATGGAAAGCATTTAAACCTTCCTCATGTTATTACATGTTTCTTCTTCCATATCAAGTTTGACCATAGGTTGTTGTGCCATTTCATGGTTTCTTTGTCACTCATAAATAAACACTAGTAACTCTTGGCTTCTTTTAACTGCAACTGTCAACTGTCATCATCTATGCTGAAAGAATGAGTCTGTTTTGCAGGTGAAACCCTACTATGATTTTGAGGAGGTGATCGATTCCGATGAGGAGTTGGACTTCAAATCCATGGCAAATAGCTCATCTGCTCAAGATACAACTCCTATCCAATTAGCTCAATAGATGTACCAAACAGAAAATATGTTCATCGTACTAGTTTTCATGTATCATGGCATGTGTTTCTAGGAGTCTTTTGTGGTCACTTCCATTGGTGACATATCGTCTGGGTCAAATGTTCCCTTCGATATCTTTCTTTCTTGCTTGCTTTCTTCTCTGTTCTAAGTTAAGACTGCTTGCAAGCATTCAGTTGTGTAAGCAAATTGTGTTCACCTATGTATTGTGTATTGTACCTGCAGTGCTGCTTAGATCAACATATATTATCAGCCAGGAAGAAAGGAAGGATGTTTCAGCAAAGCAATGAGGTGAAGCATTGCATGCATATGAATCAGCTATAAGGGTCTATTTTGTTGTAGAATAAGGGGATTTTTTTTTGTATGAATATATCCCAACTTATCCAATAATTGCAACCAAATTCTTATTAATGCTTAATAATAAATTCCAAAGATTACATTTTTTTTCTTTTTATTCTACGCAACAGGTGGAATAAGTAATAAATACCATAGTCTCAGTACTTATTAGAAAATAAAAAAAGGAGACAATTTACTCTAATCATGTAATTAATCTTTGCATCTTTCCAATCATACAAGTTTAGATAAACAGTAGTTGCTCAACTTTCCTTAGTACAACTCTCTCTCTCTCTCTATAGATTCACCGATGGCCTCCTCCTCCTCGACTCTCTCTCGCTCCTGCACCCGGGCGCCGCCCCTCCTCGCCGACTTCCGATCTCGACGTCCGGCGACGGAGATGCTCTCCTTCAAGTGGCGGGGATCAGGTGTGCCACCGAGGATGGTATCGGTGGCGGCGAGGAGGTACAAGGGAACGCTGATGAGGGAGGAGATGCTGGCGGAGATGATCGAGAGGAAGGTGGCAGAGGCGACGGAGGCGTGCAGTGGTGATGGGGAGGAGTCGTCGGACGGGTGCCGGGTGGCGTGGGACGAGGTGGAGGAGGTGAGCAAGGCGAAGGCCCACCTCCGCCGCCGCCTTGAAGACCCCACCGCGGCCGATCCCCTCGAGCCCTTCTGCGCCGCCCACCCCGACGCCGAGGACTGCGCCGCCGTCTAAGCCAACGACGATCGTTGATGAACCCGATTTGGATACAGATCCGAATCCGAACCCGGATCCATTAAGAAGAAACAATAAAATGATTACAATATTACTATTATGGATTTCCGAGTGTACTGCGCTTTTATGGATATCAAGCTTTTTCTATGATAATTCCTTATAAATGTGTGAAATCTAGAAAAAAAACGTTTTTTTTTTTGTTTTTAAACTTGAGGTAAAGATAATTATGCAAGATGTTCTAGCAATCATCTCTTGTTTTTTAAAAGCGAAGGCTATGTCATCAATTTGGAGCTCTTTGAGACTTTAAGATCAAATTGAAGTAGCTCCTCTAAGGTAATGCAAACCCATAAGCATATTACAGAACAAGACAAGCTCAGCTTCTATATAACACAGTCAAATGGGAAGTTAGATCGATTCACACAAACTACCGACGAATAGTAGAGACTCAGAATGTAGGACCGATAGATACCCTGGTTGGTAATAGGGCTCACCTAATCAAAAACACTATAGAAATCACACATGAAGTGGTAACAGCAATGCCAATTCAAATCCTAGTTCTCCGACTGTAGCCCAAACTATAGCACGATACGAACCAACAGGTCATAGAACAAGTTAGAAACACAGGAGGAAAGCATCACTACTCATAGCAAAACCCTGGTGATCTCTGCTAAAGTTTCATCCCAGGGACACAAGGAAGTACAACATCTCCAGTATATATATTGGAGACACAAAAGTTATTGACAACATGAAAAGGCAATAACTACTTCCCATATGCTACAGAATTAAAATACCTAATGCAAGTATCTAGCTCAGAGTCATTCAAATAACCTGAGGCGCCACAAGCATCCAGCTTCATCAGCATAGCTTCTTTCACTCCATCGGATCACCTTCTCCGGCTTGGATGTCGACAGTAAATTCATACTCCTGGTCGCACCCCAAATAGGAATCACACATGAAGTAGAGGATATAATTCTTCTTTCCAACTTCTGCAGGAGCAGTGAAAACAAGCTTGACTTTGACTCTACGCTGGAGCGATACTCTTTTAATGGCGAGCAGCTGATTGGAGTTTCTATCACCAACCACGAGCCACCACCCTTCCTCTTTGGCCTTGGGATACCTGGGGGCATCAACAGGTCCAACCTCGGATCGTCCCTCGAGGTCACGTTCCAGGGTAACCTGCAGGGTAACATTCTCCCCAGGCCTCACATCATCACTGTCCAATACTTCATATGTCATATCAATGTTGGGGTAGCGGTTACAGAATCGAGCAATGTCGAGCAATTTAGAATCATCCATCTGCAACAGCTCACGCCTTTCATCATCCTCCATCTCCACCAAGTCAAAGATTGTTGAGATACTTTTTTCAGGATTTTCTTGGCATCTCCTAGCCAATTCCTTGTCAAAGTGTGGAAGCTGTAGCAGCCAGGAGTCACGCTCCCACATACCATGCGTCACCATCTGACTAACCTCCATTGCAGTAAGAGCAAGGTTGAGCCACTCATTGCTTGATATAACATCCACCATTGCCTGAAGCAATCTATGAGAAGAAAGAAGCACCTCCCGCTGGTCAGCTGCTAGGTTTCCCACCACCCTGTGCCTGGAGAAATGAGCTTGTAACAATGCATTCGCCTTTACGTGTGGATCTGAACATTTAGGATTATCAAAGGGGAACCTTTGATGGTTAATAAGCTTCCTTATCAGCTCCTCCTCACCAGGTCTTATAGGCAGCTGGTCATATTCTGAAGCCGATGCCAGGATATCCAAAAGGCCCTTCATCTTAGTCTTTGGTGTCAGCGATGAACTGAACCGCTCTATGGTTGTGTAGCTGATATAATAGTATGATGCGATCAGACCAAGGTTGCCTGGTTTGAGATACATATCTTCTTCTATAGCCACACACTTGCTCGATTCCAAATCACTCAAGACATTCTCCACAAGATCAGAAAGATGATCAGAAAGATGCCTATGGCTCACTCCTTGTAGGTTGTAGTAGTTAGGATTCTTGGTAAGTCGCCGATACGTGAAAGTCCATGTAAGATAATCCACAGCATCTTGCTTGCTCTCGATAACTCCAACAACTACTTCTGCGTTCAGATGATCATGAAGAAAGTGATGCAGATGGCTCTCGACGGGAAATGCTTCATAAAGAAACTTCTTATAGTATTCTTTCCTTGGAGTATGGCATAAAATGACACATTTTCCAGAATTGTCTTTTTGAGGCCTACTTGCATGACCCATCATCTGCAGCAGGTCAGTGATTGGGTAGTCAGTGTGAGCATTCTCCTTTCCGTCATAATATTGGGTTCCCATGACAACAACCAAGTGCGATGGCAGTGACATCCCCCAGCACATCGAACTGCTTGCAACACACACTTGTATCCTTCCACTCAGAAACAGTTGCACTACAACTTCCCTATCCAGCTCACTAAGCCCTTCATGCAAGAAGCCAATACCATGGGTCAGTGTATTTTTCAGCACATCCTCTTTGACCCCTGAAGTAAATGTTTCCATTTCTTCCATCGATCCAAGAAGGAACGAAGGCTTCTCCCCAGCATCAGCAATTGAATATGTCATCAAGTCCACTGCAGTCAGCCTCGCATGCTTCCTAGTGGGTACAAATACCAGAGCAGGTTTACCACTCTTGGCATGCTGGACAATTGCAGTGTACGTCGGCTTCGTCATTGCTAGCATCCTTGCCTCAAAATTTGCAATGTCTACACCTTGTATGTGTATCTCTAGAGGCACAGGGCGCACACCAGGCGGAAAATTGAAAAGCCCATGAGAACTAGCCCCAATCCATTCACCAAGGTCTTTAGCATTGGCAAGTGAAGCGGAAAGGGCTACGATACGAATGTTACTGCCGATGTGACTTGCAATACGCCTCATCCTGGAAACAATTATCTCTAATACAGGACCCATTTGTCCCCCGATGAGATGAAGCTCGTCAACAATGAAAAGGCTGACCTGCTGAACGTGCTTCCGCTGTTTCCACCGACGCGAGAGAGCATCCCACTTCTCAGGTGTGCTAATGATGATTTGTCCTCTTTCGAGTAGCTTTAGGTCAGTTGCATTTTCTCCTGTTAACTCCACTACGTTCATACCTAGGCCCTTTCCAAACTTCTCCTTCCAGTCACGGTACCTTTCTTTAGCTACAGCCTCAATTGGAGCGATATATACAGCACGCATGACACTCTCAGGTCCTTTTTGATGATTGCGCAGCAATGCGAACTCTGCACAAATGGTTTTTCCACTGCCTGTTGGAGCTGCAACCAAGACATTGTCATCTGAGTTGTACAAGACAGTAAAAACTTGTGTTTGTATCGGATTGAAATGTTTGAATGTATCATAAAGAGCTTCATAAGAAGAATTTCTCAATGCAGTCACAGGTAGAGGTTGCAGATCCAGCAGTTCAGTCGGCGGTGGGTATTTCTCTGGCAAAATCAGATGTCTGAAACAGACAGGTAAAACAGTTTGAGCCCCAAGCCATCTGTCAGACACCACACGGATGAAAAACTGTGGAGGCAATGGCTCGTAGATGGGCACCGTGAAGTTCAATGTGTGGTCTTCATCAACATACTGTTTCTTCAAGACGAAATATTCATGATGAAGGATGTACTCACCATCATTATCCTCAACAATAACCCAAAAAGGCTCCACATACCCATGAACCTTATCATCCCACTGAAAGTCAGGTGTTATTGTCAGCTCAAATCCCAATATAGTGCGGGTAATCGGCTGAACATGTGCTGCAAGATTAAGCTTTGGCAACTGGTGTATGTTCTTGTGAAGTTGTCTTCCCATTTTTTGGTAACGAATAAGCTCTCCAATCTCTTGGGACGACAAGTCATAGTACCTTTCCCAAGCCAAATCTTTCTTCTCTAGTTTCATCAGAATTTCATTTGGGATACCAGCAAACTGACGCAGTGGCGTTTGAACACTCCACATGCGCTTATCAACCATTTTGCACATGTTTAAAGCCCTTTCAGCTAATTGAGCCCATCCCCTTTTCAACACTATCTCAAAGAGAGCTCGCAAAAGACGCCCAGCACTCTGCAACAATTGATCAAAAGACAAGACATCATCATATTCAGGATGATTCAGGGAAGGATAGATACTAATCTGGAAACGTAAAAAAATAATGCAAAAGAATGAATAATACCTGTCTGATAAAAACCATATCAGATGTAAGTGAAAGTCCCTCAAGCTTCAGTCTTGATATGTATGCCTGAAGCAGTACATTAATTTTCGCACTGGGTTCTTCCAAGCTTTCTTTGACAGGAATAGGGACCCGATCCAAGAGCTTTGCCAGTTCCATCTTCTCATCTTGCCTCACTGTAACATACTTAAATTCTTCGCTTAGGGAGAACAATCGGCAAAGTTCAATATCACCCATTGTTGGCTTCAGGTACTCGTTATATGTGGAGATTGTTCCATGAGTTATATAGTAATAACTTGCAATCCTGCCCAAGTCAGTTACTTGAAAGTATCCACTCTTCCTGTCATACTTGATCAAGTTATTTTTATCCAAGATATTAGCAGCAGAGTGAATCTGCAAAACCAAAACCAGACCACAAGTGAATTAAGGAGAAACGAGATGTAAAATCCATATAAAAAGCATATTCCTGAAATTAGAAATATATTGAGTCATGCAGGCAATAGTCGGACGTCTAAGATAAACGTATCAGAAAGCCTTTCTACAAAAAACGAGGTAGAACATAGACAACAAGCGGAACTCAAAAGAGTAGTCCAAGATTTTTCCCCCTTTTGCCTGAGGTGACATCGAGGCTGTCTCTTGCTTATGTAAAGACAAGATCTGTACATGACATTATCAATTTCAGATGAAGCATATGAAGTATAATCCAAAAATTTGTCGCGCCTTACATACACAAAGAGTTTCCACCAACCATGCTGATGCAGCTGAGATTGGACAAGTTTCTGGTCACAGATGTCAGAAGTAAAACAAAGGAGAAATCTATCTTAGCAATTTGCTAGTTGTGTTTATTTAGTGCAAATTAAAATATAGATACATAGAAGTCAGGTCCCTTTCAAAACTGATTTCCAGGATTCCAGGAAATAATATGAAGCTCGAGGTGTTTTTTTATGTTAGTAGTGAAACAGAAGCAATATTTGGTCCTTTTTTTGTATCAGCAACTCAACAAGTTTAACCAAACACAACCAAATATTTAAGAACTGAGATATCTTGGAGCAGGAAAAGAATAACTTGAACAGAGAATGTAAAGTTAAGCACTTACCAAATCAGCCCTTCTTTCCTCCAATGTCTTGTCTCTATCCAAGATGTCAGCCTCCAAACCATAGAGTATTGGATTACGCAGCATTCGTATGTACAAGTAGGTGTATCCAATCCAAGTGCATGCTTCTCTGGCATTTTGAACAGTGCCAAGTACAATCTCAGCGTTTAACTGATCAGCCAACTTTGACACAAACTGACTTTCAATAGGTAGCTGCTGATTCATCAGCGACAAATAGTATTGCAATTCATTGTGGCCTGTTAAGATTATGCCTTCTCCATAGGAGTCATATTGTGGCCTTCCTGCCCGACCAAGCATCTGCATGACATCCAGGGGACTTAGTTCAGTCCATGCTCCTTTCTCAGGGTTATAGACCTGGGTACCTTTGATAATCACAGTGTGTGCTGGCAGATTAACACCCCATGCAAGAGTAGCAGTTGAAACCAACACCTGAACGTGGCCAGCACCAAAAAGTTCTTCGACAAGAGTGCGATCTGCCCTGGTCATACCCGCATGATGAATTGCAAAACCATATGGCACCAGGTCTTTGAGATCATTACTCTTGACTAAATCTGTTTGGCTCTGGAGAATCTCACGACTTGCACTATCATCCTTCAGAAAACGACCCAACGTGTCATTAGCCAGTGCAGTGTCTCGAATTGCTCGAGCAGTCTTTGAGGTTTCTTTTCTTGAGTGGACAAATATCAGCACTTGATATTTTCCAGCAACATCCAAAACCTTTTCATAACAGATTTCATTCATCAACTGAAACCGCTGCAAAGGTTTCTTCACCGTAATTCCAATGTACTGTTGTGCAAGAGGACAGGGCCTATAACTGTTGTCGAAGTGAAAAAGACCTTTCGATGGATTAACACGTAAAAACAATGCAACGTCTTCATAGTTTGGAAGAGTAGCTGACAAACCTACCAGCCGGATATGCTCTTTAGTTGTTTCTATCTGCCTAACAGTTCTAGCAACAATACTTTCAAGAACAGGTCCCCGGTTATCATGAAGAAGATGAATTTCATCAATAATGAGAAGCTTCACAAGCTGTGTATAAGTTCTGTCACCAGATTTTCTGGTGATAATATCCCACTTTTCAGGTGTAGTGACAATTATATGAGTTTCATCTATCTGTTGGCGGGTAAGCGATTGATCTCCACTGAGTTCTTTAACAACAATATCATAAGATTTCAAACGACTAGATAAGTTGCCAACCACCTCAGCAACCAGAGCTTTCATAGGAGCAACATAGATAATCTTCCTATTGAACGGCTCGTCAGGATATTCAGCACGATGTAAACCAATCTGCTGAAGTATGGTTAGCATAGCAACATTTGTCTTCCCAGCACCAGTGGGAGCACAAAGAAGTAGGTTCTCTGGTGTGAAGAGGGCAGTTTCATAAACTTTAGACTGCACTCTGTTTAGTTGCTTCATCCCTTCGAAAGCTGGTTGGGCCCACTCAGGCATAGCAGATATCTTAATCAGTTCCTCTCCAGGAGCAAGAGGCTTCGCCTTCAATGCAGGCAAATGGACTTCCTCATAGCCCTTATGAGGAGTTCTATAAGAGCGAGGAGGGAGCTCACACTTTTTGTTTGCCATCAAAAGTCCACCTTGATGGAAGGCAAGGCTGTCAAGATCAAGCAGCTCACGCTGCCCCTCCAACCATCCATTCTCAACCTCCCTATCGAAAGTTCTTCTATCTCTCTCTCCATCACCACCCAACCGCCTGGCCTCCACTCTTAAGCTCTTCACCACAGTATTCTGGCGCTCCACTGCAGATGCTCTGGTGGCATGCAACTGTTCCAAGATGGAAGCGAGGTCTGGGCCCATATTTGTCATCTCTTCTTCGATTTTCTTCCGTTGCTCCTGGTCTTCGGCTCTGGCCAGGCGAGTACACCACACTATCTTGAGCCGATTGTGCAAAAGCAACTTGATGAGATCAAACTTATCATAGTCCAGAAGCATCACAAGCCTAGTCTCCACATCCCTATCGTCACCTTCTGCAAGTATTTTTAGCACCTGCTCTGCTAGCCCCTGGCTATGCTGAGGGTCAATCTCATCATATGCTTGGGAGATTTTCCTCTGAAGCCAATAAGCATCGATGTCCTGGACATTTACTGCCAGCGCTTCATTGGCTTCTTCAATGTCGTCATCGTCTAACCCCCCCATTTGCATAGCTCCCGCAGCTTTTGCCTCTTGGGTGTCTTCCTCATCATCCTCCGAATCCTCATGGATCTGATCAGAAGTTTTTAAACTCATTAATAGCAAACAACAAGAAGGAAAGCTTTCAATTTATGCAGACAATTATAGAATTTTAAAAGAAAGACCTCAAAAACACCTGATCATAATCACTCTCTTCTTCCTCGTCCTCGTCGAACTCGACAGCAACACCAATGTCATCATCTATCGCCTCATCATTGCCATTCGCAGGAGCCGAGCCTGCGGCCTCGGCTCCATCCTGATAGTCGGTGATCAGCCTTCCAATAGACACAAGTTGATCGAAGAGCTGGTTCGATATGGAGGTCAACAGCTTCTCAATCTCCTTCTTCTTATCGGGGTTCTTGATCTTGTCATTCTTTAGCACCGCCAACACCTCATCTGCCGCCCCACTCAAGACATCCTGGGGCTGCCCGCCAAACTGCTGCTGGATTACACTCAGCAGTGCCTCATAGGCTGCACGGGTCTCCTTGGTCTTGGGCTGATAGAAGGCGTCATCGGTGAGAGAGAGCACACTCTCCTCTTGCAAGCGCCGCCGCTTGCTCTCCTTACGCTGCTCCTGGTCGGCTGGGTCTCGCTCCTTCTTCTTGGACTTCTTCAACTTCTCCTCCAGCTCGGGGGGCTTGCCACGGTAAGCACGATCCCCAAAGTTCTTAGGATCAATCTTTCCATGCAGGGTCTCGGGCTCCCCGGTGGGCTCGTGGGTATCGCGGGGGCGAGTGTCAGTGGTGAGCACCAGGCTGGAGTTGGCCCGGTACTCATACTGCTTGAATCGGGCGTGAGCCTCAGCACCACCACCCAGATTATGAGCCATAGTTTAGATATGAACAAAAACCAATGCTTGGAGCTGTGTACAAGCCGGGGAAAAAATCACTGAATAAACAAGAAACGGCAGATAAACATAGAAATATCAAAACTTTGGGTAAAAAAAAAAACAGGGGCGCAAGGGGCGCAGGAAAGTTCCCAAATAAAACGGGAAATAGAACCGAGGCGGACTGATAATTAACGCGAACTAATCAGGCTAGCATCAACGGGAAAAAAGAAACCCTAGAAATCCAAAACCAATGCCTTCTTTCCAACTTCGAGAACGAAGAAAGACAACAACCAGACCCCGAGAACCAAGCATATTGTTCGATCTACAACGAGAAGAACTCCAACAGTGCGCCCTAATCGAAGGAGGGAAGAGCAAACGGAAACCCTGAAAAACCTTAGTTCTTCGCGTATAAAAACGAAATAGAGAGAGAGATGGCGTTCAGAGTCTTACCGATTGCAAACAACTCCTTTCCGATGGTGGGGTTTCTCTAGCTTCGCCCTTTCCCTCGCGCTTCTCTCCTAGGGTTTCTAGAGCTCGCTGGTGGAGCCAACAGAGAACCCAGGCGAAGCCCCCTCCGAGTTATATAGGAGAGGACGAAGCCGAAGAGGCGGTTGAAACTTGCAGCACGACGCGAAAGCAAAGGACCCGAATCCGAATACCGAAAAGGCCTAATGGCGGTGGAAAAGGCCCGTTTGTTGATCCGATCCGGAAACCATAAGGGAAAATTTAGATTGGATATTAGCCCATGGAATCGGGCCTGCGATCATACCAGAGCCCAATTCGACCCAGTGACTTGATGGGCCACAGTACGGCATGGGCTGAGGGTGGTGTTTTTACACGGCTCGGGTCCGTGTAAGGCCCAAGGCCTTGCTTGCCATAACTTGGGTTGGACAGCAATAAACATTAATGAAGCCTAACTGACCAGAAGGTGAGCATGGCCCATTAGTGAAGCCTATCTATCACGAGAAAAAGACGGTGAGAGATAAGATATGCTACCACAAGATAGAATATCCTTGATGCCTTCATATGGTTAAACCCTAGATCTCCATTTGTATTATAATCTCACGATGCTGATTTAGAAATTGCTGACTAGTATAATATTAATTGCTAGCTGTGTGGCTGTCACCACCCCCGTCTGAAGGCAAGGCAGAAAAGAAGGCCATTTCTTGCACCCCTAAAGTGGCAACAAATGGAACTAAACAATACATACAATTGCAGGCAGTAGCATGAAGATGATGACTCTTATGAAGCATTGGTTACTTTCAAAGAACCTTGTCTAATGCAGCTGCAGTATACTATTTGTGGCATCTTTGAACACAGACATATCATGTGATGATCCATTTCATGGCATATTTATTTGTAGTGTGTTTTCTTTCCAGACCGATTGTATTTATTACGTACCCATAATTAGTATATAATTTAAGAAATTTTTGTGCACATATCTATCCCCTATGGCCTACATTCTCTGGACTAAAATGATTGTGATTACCTTATAACCTAAATTACGTAAGCTGATAGGCTTCAAATCCTTAACAACTCGGAGGAACTTGCACTTTGGTACCAACGGGATGAAGGATTCGTTCTGACTTGGAGGGGGGTGAACTGCTCTAAAGAAGCTTTTAATGACCTCAATGAATTCAGCTCCGACAATATCCCAATGGATGAGGAAGAATTCCATTGAAATGTCGTCTGGACCTAGACATTTGTTCCTACCCATGCCACTAAGTGCTTCCTTGATCTCTGTCTCGCTAACCTCGCAATCAAGAATGCTGCTCATATCCTCACTCATCCTAGGCAAATAAGATAGCTCACAGGCTAAAACCTCCCCTATTCTCAGTCCAATGCTTCGAGAAGTGGTTAACAAAAATTCTTCTTATGCTTTGTTGGTCACGAACCATCTCACCATGTCCATCCGTGATATCTGTAACCTTAGACTTAGGGCATCTCGAGGAGACCAAATTGTAAAAGAAAAAGGAGTTCCGATCTCCAGCTTGTAGCCAAACTTATGTAACTGCTTGTGCAGCACTCGCTTCTTGCTTCGAGATCATAGCTTCTCTCCCCGTCTTCATATCTCACTCCATAACGACTTCTTTTATTGCTAACAATTTGGATATGAAAACATATTGTTTTAAGCCGGTGAAGCCCAAGACCTGAGCAACGCCTCTTTTTGAAGGCTTGCAACCTCAACCATGAATGCTCCATTCGAAAAACTTCATGGCCTTTCCTCACTTCTGGTGGGCTCACGGTGATGAGAAGTGACGTGTGGTCTGAACCCACCATTGCCAAATGTTTGACCACCATGCCATGGAACATGTGTGACTATATAGTTAAGAAAGTTCCTCTCTGCCTGATCAAATGTAAACAGGGCACCCCCGGATTGATTTCTCCTCGGCTGCTGGAGAGGATGACATCGAAATCTCTTGTAATCAATAATGGACGGTTCAAAGTGTTAGAATCTTGACATGTAATCTCCATCATCTCTTCTTTCATATCTCCTTCATGCCTCAGCACCATATACAGCAGACAGGGAGCTAGAGGGTTTACTGTTCTGAATGATATATTATCTCATGAGGGTGGCATTAAATGGCATGGGTCAAATATATCGTCTGGATATCTTTAAAGAAACGCCACCCCCACCCCTCCCCAGATTTCTTCGATTTGTCTCACATCTATCATGGAAGACAAGATAATGTTATCATGAAAACTTTGCTCCATTATATCCCCCAAAGACTAGTGTGCACGTTTGCTTGCCTTGGCTTATCAAGTATGCAAACTCCCCATCAGTGCATGCAACAAAGTCAAAAATGTGGGATCAAACACTGATCTGAGAGACAAGTTCTGGACCAAACATTTGCATTGCAATTATAAGCATGAACCTACTTGTTGTTTTATTTGATTCCCTATGATGTGAATTCCATGACAGTGATTTTATTTTTGTTTTTGTTGACTTACAAGATTAAGTTTGATACTATATATATATATATATATGACTCGATCTGAATCTCAATCTGTCGACAAATAAATATCGTTGTCTTCGCTAATAACATAATATAGTGAACTTAAAGTTTTTTGTTTTTCTTCTAATTGACACGAAAATTTTAAGCCCATTATAAGTTGGTTTAGTTGATTAGATTGGAATTTTATATCTGATGATGAAAAAAATAAATATTTGATCATTTTGCTATTTTTTTAACATCTCGTGGAATTAATATAAATCTAGAGGTGCCCAATATTTTTGTTGCATAAAGTGGAATTAGGAAGACTGTGACCTTATATTCACTAAAATAAATATAAAGTGGAATTATCTCTCTCGAAAAAAAAAGCATTTGAATTTTTAATCTCGACTTAGGTCCTCCTAAATTAATGCAACATCATCTCGGTAGGTATTTTATCTTTGAGGTATTAATCACTCCGACCTTTAGTTAAAAATATATTTAGCAGCTGATTAGATACTCTTTTTTTTTTTGACTAAAATATTTTATTGTTGGGACTCAAAGCTAGATCGAGTCCACGCGTAAAGTGCGTATTAAATAGAATATATGGTTAATAGCAGCATGTTTCACCTTAAAAAATATCCTAAATTTCAGATTTTACACTACAATATTTAGAATGTCATATTTCCCCTGAATTTAAATTTAAACATTTCGAATGACTATTCTCCGGCTAATTAACTTAGTCAACATAAATGAAAAAAAAAAACCAATCAAAGACAAAAGAGAGGGTCTAAAATGTGTCCTCTTTGCCGGCTTGGCTCGCAAGAATATTTTTTTAGGAAAAAAGACACGGATCTCCACCGTTGGATTGAACCGGGATGCGTGCCCGATTCAATCCAACGGTGGTGATTTGGGTACATGCCTACGTGGCATGTACCTAAATCAGAACTCTTTTTTAAGTTAGATAAAACTTTATCCATGCTTCCATGGTAGAGATATTTTTAATAAAATATCTCATTAACCCAATCAAAGATGAAGAGAGGGGTTGAAATGTCCTCAGCTTGCCAGCTGACCTCGCAAGCTCATACCATCATGTCTAGGGTACACATCATTTTAAATCTCATTCGACGACCCATCCAAAAACATATGCATTAGAAAAATCAAGGCCATTCAGATTAAAGTTTTTGCATGACACTAAGCTCTGATAAGGTAAGTATAAGGTAGGTATATTATCACCTCATATCTTTAGGAGATATACATACCAAACTCATGTGGGTTGGTGTCCATGGTATGATTTTTTCGGTTAGATAAAACTTATCCATGCTTCCATGGCAGATTGGCAGAGATATTTTTAGTAAAACATCTCATTGATCCCAGAATATATATATATATATATATAAGTATAAATTTATGAAACAACCGGTTATATATGTATGTATGATAAAAGAAGAAGAAGAAGAATAATAATAATAATAATAAACAGATGATTATAGGATGAAGTCATACATTCCTCGTTCAGTGGAGGATGCGTGGTGGTAGACGTGGTTGGGTTGGGTTTCCTCTTTCGGCGATTGCGTGGAGGATTCATTCCGTCATGGAGATAAAACTTATCCATGCTTTCATGGTAAAGATATTTTTAGTAAAACATCTTATTAATTATAGAATAATATATATATAAAGAAAACCAATCAAAGATAGAGAGAGGGGTCTGAAATGTCCTCAGTTTGCCAGCTTGCCTCGCAAGCTCGTACCATCGTGTTTAGGGTACATATCATTTTAAATCTCATTCGACGGCTCATCCAAAAACATATGCGTCCGAAAAATCAAGGCCATCCGAATTGAAGTTTTTGCATGACACTAAGCTCTGATAAGGTCGGTATATTATTTTTTGCAAAACATCTCATTAATCCCAGAATAATATATATATATAAAGAAAATCAATCAAAGATGGAGAGAGGGGTCTGAAATATCCTCAATTTGTCGGGCAAGCTCATATCATCGTGTCTGGGGTACATCCGTACATATCATTTCAAATCTTATTCGACGGCCCATCCAAAAACATATGCGTCTGAAAAATCAAGGCCATCCAGATTGAAGTTTTTGCATGACACTAAGCCCTGATGAGGTTGGTATATTATCACCTCATATCTTTAGGAGATATACATACCAAACCCGTGTAGGCTCGTGTCCATGGTACGATTTTTCGGTTAGATAAAACTTATCCATGCTTCCATGGTGGACATATTTTTAGTAAAACATCTCATTAATCCCAAAATAATATATATAATATATATATATATATTATATATATATATAAACATCTCATTGAAGTTTTTTCAATGAAGTATTTTCATGACACTAAGCTCTAATAAGGTAGGTATAAGATGGGTATATTATCACCTCATATCTTTAGGAGATATACATACCAAATTTGTGTGGACTGGTGTCCATAGTATGATTTTTTCGGTTAGATAAAACTTATCCATGCTTCCATGACAGATTGGCAGAGATAATTTTTCAGAATTAATGCTAATGCCAGCGGTTTCTAATTTTATTTTCCGGATTTTCCGAAAAATTAGCTCAATTCCTCCGGAATCCTATTTTCTTATGTATTTAATAAAAAATTTAAAAAAGTACCAATTTATAATTAAAAAATATACGAATATGGTGTTAGGTGTTGGCCGACAGTTTCGGAGGGAAGTGAATCGCGTGATTTCACGTGACCCATTTGCCGTCGACCCTCGTGACGATATCCATGATCTTATTTGAAATGAAATTCAAATTTCATGATCTTATTTAAAACCATCTTTGTTTGCGTTTGAATGAAACTTGAAACTTGGCCCATCCATGTTTTCAAAATTGTAATTTTCTTTTTCTTTTTTTTCAAAGTTTGGTTTTAAGTTATTTTTAAGTTAGATAATACTTATCCCTGCTTCCGTGGCAGATTGGTAGGGTCTGAAATGTCCTCACTCAGATCATTTTAAATCTCACCCATCCAAAAACATATGCGTTGGAAGAAAAAAAAACATCAAAATTAAAGTTTTTGCATGACACTAAGCTCTGATAAGGTAGGTATATTATCATTTCATATATTTTTAGGAGATATACATACAAACCGGTGTGGGCTGGTGTCCATAGTATGGTTTTTTCGGCCAGATAAAACTTATCCATGCTTCCATGGCATAGATATTTTTAGTAAAACATCTCATTAATCCCATAATATATATATATATATATATATATATATATATATATATATATAACCATAAATTTCTAAAACAACCGGGAAGTTTTTGTAAGTATTTCTCTCTTTTCTTACTGTCATTTATTTTGAGGTAATTTTTGGAAGTAATATCCAAAGGTTGGAACTTTCATAGTTCAGTTCTACCTTCTGATCTCGTCAAGCAGATCGGTAGCATCGAGCGCCAGTCTCCTCTGGATATTGATTTCTAATCAATACCTTCCGCCTTCCTGGTATCAGAGCCATGTGTGAGTAGTGTCGAGTAGTGTGCAGATTTAATCAAATAATGATGTAATTGCTAAAAGAATTGTTGCTTATGTTCTTGCTTACTATGATTTCGTTCTATGTTTTACTTACTGCTTTTGTGGATCGTCACCCAAGCCGCGTTTGGCACCGTTAGCCGGAGTAGGCGATTAGGGTAAGTCCTGTGAATCGTTGGCAGACGAGCAGAGGCCTCTAAGTTGTACTAGATCGAAATCCGAGTAAACTAGAAACCTGCAACCATCCTTCTCCTTTTCTATCCTTCTTTAATTAAGTCTGCGTACCTCGAGAAACCATGGCATCAACTTCTATTCGGAAAATTAATTCACGAAAAGATAAAAAATTAAAAAATACCCAATTAACAGAATTCCCCTCAGATTTAGAAGCCCTGAATACCTAGGCAATACCTGATGTTCCTAATAGGGATATCTACAAAATCGGATTTTTAGATTTGAAATCTTTGATCGCAATTAAAACTGTCGAAAAAACGGTGACTGTTGATCAAGAAGATCAAACTATTAAGCTTCTCTCGGAAGAAGATTTAGAACCTTACATGGATAGATATAATTATGTTCATATATGATTGATTCAGGTGGCATATAAACCACTTACTTTATAAGGATTAAATGCTTCTATCCTCTCCTGTCTTATAGATGCTCGTTGTCTTAACTGGCCTCAATCTCAAATGGGAATAATGGAAACTAGTCTCAGTCATGGACCAGTGTATTTTAATGTTTATTCAAACCTGAGTCTGTCTCTGACTGATTCTAATATCCTCGAAGCCGTAAGTCTAAATATTAAGACTCATGGCTATGAATTTTTACCTCAATCCGAGACTATAGCTATTGTTTATAGAATACATTACAAGGTTCTTAGCACCTTAGCTCCCAGAGCGAAACAATTTACACCTCCGGGAAAAACAGTATTAATTGAGACTAATTTACTGTCTTCGCATATTGCCACAAACAGACAGATAAAATGGACAGAAGTTAATTTTCCTGACAATTGGTTGTTGACTAATGCTGTCCCGCCTAGACCTATTGTTAACCAACAAGTTGATCAGATCTCTCAAACTGATGATGGTGAAGTTACTATAACTTTTGATCCTAATAGGACTATTAAATTCACTGATATTACTACCTCTTCTAGGAAATCGGTTTCCAGAGAAGGAACTCCTATTCAGGCTATTAGAATTTATGAGTCTCAAATCCCTCATGGGATTTATGAGAAGGGATCTAATACAGATTCCGAAATGAGTTTCCAGTTGTAGATGGATTATAGACCCCATAGTCCTCTCAGTAAATACCTTAATAAGGAATTTCAAAAGTTACATAACAAATAATTTCGCGATTGGTTTTTCTCAACCTTTAATGAGGAACAGAGGAAGACTTATAAAGAATTATATTACAGTGAATTAGAAGCTAAAAACCAGATCCAGTTTTTTGTCCCTTGGTTCTCAAATCACTATGCTAATGAAAAGGAATCCGAGATTAATGCAATTATTGATCAAATTGGTGAGGAACATAATTCTGGAGAAGTTGCTAAGGAAAATGATCCTACAGCCAGAATAAATGTTATTGAAGAACATTTTAAGAGTTGGAAAATAGTAGAAGGTGTGCAAAAGAGATCTTTGTATCCCCCTACTGAACCCCTTAAATTAGAAGGAATCTCCACCTCTAATCTTGAAGCTACTGCGTTTATTAAACCTGTAGATACCATAAATGAAACGATTAAAGAGCTTAATAAAATCTTTAAACAAAATAATTATGCTAATGTCTATTCTCAAGTTTTAGGTCAACAATTGACTCGTGTTGAGAAAACAATTGACAAACTGGTCACTAAGCTTGGGGAAATAATTCCTAATTCTCATCTGGCTAAAGATAAAGCCGTTAAAATACATGCTAAACCTTCTATTAAGCCGAATGCTCTAATTTCAAATTTCAAATTAGGAAAGGATTTAACTGGAGAAGTTATAGAATCTCTTAGCAAGCAATTTGCTCAAGCTAAATTACAAGTTCTTAATGAAATAACAGACAAAAACCAGTCTGACAATTCTAACACTGCATCTATAACTCTTGAAACTGAACAACAGTTTCAAGCTGTTAATAAAATTGAACATAGACCTCGGAATCTTGAAAAATTCTATTATAAAAGACATTCACCTATGGATCTTTTATTCGAAGAAAATGATACTTTCTTACAACAAGATTATTCGGGTCGAAATATCTATGAATGGAACATAGATGGTATGAGCGATCATCAAGTACTTAATATGCCACATCGCATGATGATGTATTCTACTATTTGCCATAATAATGGTAATACAGATCAACAGGTAGCTGCCTTCCTTACTTGCGGGTTTACCGGTAGTTTGAAAGGTTGGTGGGATAATTATCTCTAACCTAATCAACGTACTGAAATTCTTAGTGCTGTAAAAATTGAAAATGGGCAACAGCAAGCTGATGCTGTTTACACTTTAGTTTTGACTATTCTTGATTATTTTACCGGTAATCTCACTGGTCAGGGGGAGCGAACACGCACTTTGTTGCAAAATCTTCGTTGCCCTACTCTCACTCATTTTCGCTGGTATAAAGATTGTTTTCTTACCAGAGTTATGCAACTGAATGACGCTTATAGTAGTCATTGGAAGTCTAAATTTATAGACGATTTACCTAACTTTTTTGCTGAACGTGTTAGAAATTATTTGCGGGAACAAAATGGAGGCGTAATTCCTTTTGATTCGTGCACTTATGGGGCATTAATTAATGCATGTATTCATGAAGGATTGAGTTTATGTAATGACATTAAACTAAAACATCAATTGAAAGCGCATAAGCTTACTGAAAGAAAACAGCTGGGTGAATTCTGTGAACAGTTTGCTTTCGATGAACCTCGTAAGGTCAAACCACCCCAGGAAATAGCTGAAAAAAGAAGGAAACCCTTCTTTAAAAAGAAATTTAAGAGGAATATACCGCAAAAGAGTAATACTCAAAAGCGTCCTAAAATAGACAAAAGTAAAGCAAAATGCTTTAAATGTGGAAAAATTGGTCATTATGCTAATCGTTGTTATACTAAGAAAAAGATTAACGAAATCGAGGATGAAGGTTTAAAGAAATCTTTATATAAGGTTATGATCAGTGATACTGATTCTGAGACTGATTCGGAGACTGAGTCTGAAGATGAATCTTCTACTCAGGAAATATCTGCTGATGATGAACATAGGTGTACCAAATGTTCTAAAAATGATAAAACTAATTATTGGAAACAGATAGTCGAAATGAATAATCTTTCTATTAATATGATATCTCTTAATAAAGATTTCATATCTAAATTATTAACAGAAGGTGATATATCTCCGGATTTAAAAGCTCAACTAATTGACATATGTTTGAAAAATAATCAAAAGGTTGAATCCCCTCGAATCGATAATACTTATAGACTTTCTGAAGTATTAAGACGAAGATAAGAGAAAACTGTCAAGACCTTGTCTTTATCTGAGCTTAACAGAGAGGTTAATAACCTTAAAGAAGAAATTAAAATTCTTAAGGAACAGAACGATTACATACTTTCCTATATTGAAACTAAAGATTTAGGTGAGACTCCTATTCCACAAGATATGAGTAAACAAGCTTTAGATGAGACTGGCCAATGTTCTAGTCCTCCTTACGCGTTTCTCGTCCAAATGTTACAACATGTCACTACCCAAAAATGGTATGTTGAAATTACCTTAATTCTTTCTGAACATGAGGTTATCCACAATCTGATTGCTTTAATTGACAGTGGTGCTGATTTAAATTGCATCCGTGAAGGAATTATTCCTTCCAAATTCTTCGAAAAAACCACTCAGGCTCTCAGTGGAGCTAGTGGTAAACTGGTAATAAGTTAGAAGTTAATTTTAAACTTCCTAAAGCTTATATTTGTGTACAAGATACTTGTATTCCGACCTCTTCTGTGTTGATAAAAGATTTGTCTCAACACTTGATTCTTGGAACGCCATTTTTACATAAAATTATGCCTTTAGAAAGGGTGGATTCTTCTGGCATAAGTGCTAGATATAAAGGATCTCCTATTACTCTGCAATTTATCACAGAACCTCAGACAAGAATTCTTAACGAAATTAAAGATATCTTGTTAAAAGAAACTCAAATAAATTTTCTCAAAGAAGAAATTTCTTACATTCAAATTGAACAGCAATTGCAGAAGCCCGTTATCAAAGATCTAATAGATCGAATTGATAAGCAATTCCAACAATCAGTTTGCGGGACAGTCCCTAATGCTTTTTGAGACAGAAAGAAACACATAGTGCAATTGCCCTATGAGGAATCCTTTGACGAAAGGAATATTCCGACTCGAGCACGTCCCTGCCAAATGAATCAAGAATATCTTGATTTATGCAAAAAAGAAATTGCTTCTCTAATAGAGAAGAAATTGATTAGAAAATCTTACTCCCCATGGAGTTGCACAGCATTTTATGTTAATAATGCAGCTGAAAGGGAACGAGGAGTACCTCGATTGGTAATAAATTATAAACCTCTTAATAAGGTGCTTAAATGGATACGATACCCTATCCCTAATAAAAGGGATTTGCTTAATAGAATTTATCGAGCAAAAGTATTTTCTAAATTTGATCTAAAGTCAGGATATTGGCAAATCCAAATTCATGAAAAAGACCGTTATAAAACGGCTTTTACTGTTCCATTTGGCCATTATGAGTGGAATGTAATGCCATTTGGTCTGAAGAATGCTCCTTCAGAATTCCAGAATATTACGAATGAAATTTTCATTCCTTACACAAATTTTATTTTATCCTACATAGATGATATACTTATCTTTTCGGATACTATTGATCAGCATGTAAAACACCCAGAAATATTTAGACATCTAGCTATCCATAATGGGTTAGTTATATCTGCCCCTAAAATGAAGCTTTTTCAAACTGAAATAAGATTTTTAGGTCATAATATTGGAAAAGGAACAATAGTTCCTATTGATCGGAGCATAGAGTTTGCTTCTAAATTTCCTGATATTATTACTGATACTAATCAATTGCAACGTTTCCTATGAGCTCTAAATTATGTGTCTGACTATTATAAAGATTGGGCTCAAGATACTGCCATTCTTTATAATCGCTTAAAAAAGAATCCTCCTCCATGGACTGAAGACCATACTAATGCAGTACGATTGATTAAAACAAAAGTTATTAATCTTCCTTGTACACATCTGCTCAAACCAGAGTGTCAAAAGATTGTGGAAACCGACGTCAATAATATTAGCTATGGTGGTATTCTTAAACAGAAATGTCTCCCTTCTGATAAAGAAGAGTTAGTGCGCTACACATCTGGTAAGTGGAATCCCACTCAATTTAATTATTCTACTATTAAGAAAGAAATGCTTTCTATTATTAAATGTCTTTACAAATTTCAGGATGATATCCTTAACCAGCCATTCCTTCTTCGTATTGACTGTAGCTCTGCCAAGAGTGTTATAGAAAAGGACGTTAAGAATCTTACTTCAAAGCAAATTTTTGCTCGATGGCAAGCGGAATTAGCCGTTTTTTATTTTACTATTGAATTTATCCCTGATAAGCATAATATTTTACTAGATTTCCTTACTCGCGAATTTCTTCAGGGTGCTCATGCACCGGACTGAGCCCCCTCTTTGGGGGCGGTGGAGCCGTGATGGTCGAGGACGAACTGCTGGTCGTTATACCGGCCAAGGTAGAGGTAATACCTCGGGTTATGAAAGAGGTAACACCTCTAATTCAACTGAAGGTAATACCTCAGAATATGGTAATAGTTGGCGTACTATTCGTCATCACCAAGGAGGAAGTTATACTTCTAAACCTCAGGAAATAAATCCTAAGGAAGGTCTCACCAAAGGAAATATTCCTAGTGATGAGTCAGCAAAATCATTTGCTGAAACCACAAAGGACAATGATCCTGAAATGCTCACTAAATCGGCTCATGAGATCATATTCTACATAGAGCCAGAAGATATGTGTTACTCTGATAATCCGGAGAAATTGTGTCAAAAATATTTGGACAATTGTTACTACCCGACTTCAGTTTATCATCCGAGAAAATGGATGGAGTCTCTGTTATCTCAGAGAGAGGTCTACTTTGAGCATTTTTTCAAAAATTCAGATGAAAGAAGGCCGCCTACTTATAGTAAGTGCACCATCAAGAATATCTTGACCCCCAAAGAATGGGGATTTAGTACTCAGAAGCCTATTCGTTTCAAAATTGATAAAGAAAGTTATACTTTCAATTATTGGGACTATAAGCATGCCTTTTATACCGCATTATTATGCGAAAATGAAAATTTGAAGCATACTTGGTTTATAAAACTCTGTCCTGAAGTTCTTCATAAGGACTTCCCATCATGGATTTATGACTAGTGACGTAAATATGGCGCCGACCTTGAAATATTGCCAGAACCAATTCTTGCACTTTATGAGAAATGGGTATCAACTCATCCTGTGCTCTCTTTGAAGAAAGAGGCGGAAGTAGTTGAGGGAATGTTCCCTCTTTATTTCTTTGCTGAGGCAGAGATTCCATAGATATGGAAATGGTTCTCTTCGGTGGATATTGATGAACTTTTCAGTCCATGCCTTATCCGACAATATCAAATTAAATGGTGGAAGGGTTTGGACGTTAATACTAAAGTCTCTGAAATTAAAGAGATAATAAAGGCTAATGAGAGCCTATCCATGAAGCACCTAGAGAGAATCCAATGGTTCGACTACAACGGATGTTTGAACGACAGTTCCCTCAAGCCTCTAAGGACGAAATCATGAAGAAATGTTATGAACATTTAAAAAATCAGTTCACTAGCCACTTCGCCGGCTCAGATAGAATTTCTATTGGTTCTGACGATCCTATGCAGGATGCCCAAGACCCCTATGGTGATCACGAGGCTATCTGGACTCAAATCATTTCTCAAGATATGCCTGGGAAAAAGAAAGGAGCTGCACCTACTACTAGTAAAGCTTCCACTTGCTAAAGAAGGTACTAGTGGAGCATCCACTTATTAAAGGAAGAATCTTTCCTTTATATCTTATCAAATGGCCACTCAACCGACTGCAGTCCATTCAGCACACGTAGTGGCGGGCCCTACTTCTTTTGAGCAATTATTCGCTCCACTGGCCGACATGATTTGTTGTAAAAAGAAATATTCTCTCACTTATTGTACGATGCACTCATAGAGCATCCTCTGCCTTCCTATATAAGGAAGTGAACCCTTCTTGGTTCAGTACGCTGGATTTCATCTACTCTCTCTTCTTATAAACTTCCTTCCTCCCCCATGTACTATTTTCCAGTGGAATAATAGCTTGAAGTTTTTGTAAGTATTTCTCTCTTTTCTTACTGTCATTTATTTTGAGATAATTTTTGGAAGTAATATCCAAAGGCTGGAACTTTCATAGATCAGTTCTACCTTCCGATCTCGTCAAACAGATCGGTAGCATCGAGCGCCAGTCTCCTCTGGATATTGATTTCTAATCAATACCTTCCGCCTTCCTGGTATCAGAGCCATGTGTGAGTAGTGTCGAGTAATGTGCAGATTTAATCAAATAATGATGTAATTGCTAGAAGGATTAAATGCTTCTATCCTCTCCTGTCTTATAGATGCTCGTTGCCTTAACTGGCCTCAATCTCTAATGGAAATAATGGAAACTAGTCTCAATCATGGACCAGTGTATTTTAATGTTTATTCAAACCTGAGTCTGTCTCTGACTGATCCTAATATCCTCGAAGCCGTAAGTCTAAATATTAAGACTCATGGCTATGAATTTTTACCTCAATCCGAGACTATAGCTATTGTTTATAGAATACATTACAAGGTTCTTAGCACCTTAGCTCCCAGAGCGAAACAATTTACACCTCCGGGAAAAACAGTATTAATTGAGACTAATTTACTGTCTTCGCATATTGCCACAAACAGACAGATAAAATGGACAGAAGTTAATTTTCCTGACAATTGGTTGTTGACTAATGTTGTCCCGCCTAGACCTATTGTTAACCAACAAGTTGATCAGATCTCTCAAACTGATGATGGTGAAGTTACTATAACTTTTGATTCTAATTGGACTATTAAATTCACTGATATTACTACCTCTTCTAGGAAATCGGTTTCCAGAGAAGGAACTCCTATTCAAGCTATTAGAATTTCTGAGTCTCAAATCCCTCATGGGATTTATGAGAAGCAAATCCCTCATGAGATTTATGAGAAGGGATCTAATACAGATTCCGAAATGAGTTTCCAGTTGTAGATGGATTATAGACCCCATAGTCCTCTCAGGAAATACCTTAATAAGGAATTTCAAGAGTTACATAACAAACAATTTCGCGATTGGTTTTTCTCAACCTTTAATGAGGAACAGAGGAAGACTTATAAAGAATTATATTACAGTGAATTAGAAGCTAAAAACCAGATCCAGTTTTTTGTCCCTTGGTTCTCAAATCACTATGCTAATGAAAAGGAATCCGAGATTAATGCAATTATTGATCAAATTGGTGAGGAACATAATTCTGGAGAAGTTGCTAAGGAAAATGATCCTACAGCCAGAATAAATGTTATTGAAGAACATTTTAAGAGTTGGAAAACAGTAGAAGGTGTGCAAAAGAGATCTTTGTATCCCCTACTGAACCCCTTAAATTAGAAGGAATCTCCACCTCTAATCTTGAAGCTACTGCGTTTATTAAACCTGTAGATACCATAAATGAAACGATTAAAGAGCTTAATAAAATCTTTAAACAAAATAATTATGCTAATGTCTATTCTCAAGTTTTAGGTCAACAATTGACTCGTGTTGAGAAAACAATTGACAAACTGGTCACTAAGCTTGGGGAAATAATTCATAATTCTCATCTGGCTAAAGATAAAGCCGTTAAAATACATGCTAAACCTTCTATTAAGCCGAATGCTCTAATTTCAAATTTTAAATTAGGAAAGGATTTAACTGGAGAAGTTATAGAATCTCTTAGCAAGCAATTTGCTCAAGCTAACTTACAAGTTCTTAATGAAACAACAGACAAAAACCAGTCTGACAATTCTGACACTACATCTATAACTCTTGAAACTAAACAACAGTTTCAAGCTGTTAATAAAATTGAACATAGACCTCGGAATCTTGAAAAATTCTATTATAAAATACCTTCACCTATGGATCTTTTATTCAAAGAAAATGATACTTTCTTACAATAAGATTATTCAACCATAAATTTCTAAAACAACCGGTTATATATATGTACGTATGACAAAACAAAAAAAAAGAAAGAAAGAAAAAAAAAGAAAGAAAAGCATACATAGATGATTATAGGATGAAGTCATGCATTCCTCATTCAGCGGAGGATGCGTGGGTGGTAGACGTGGCTGGGTTGGGTTTCCTCTTCCGGCAATTGCGTGGAGAATTCATTCCTCCATGGAGATAAGGATGCCCAACTGCATCAAAAAGCCACTTAAGAAGAACCGACAAAACACATTAACGATTTATTTATGTCGTCATCATTCTTAAAAAAAATAGCTAAAAAGTGGTGCACCATGCCAGATTGCCAACCAACATGACATCATCGTAACTAATAATTAATCTGGTCACCTTTACCAAACCATAACCTATGATTCTTATAATATCTCATAGCTTAAAACAATTTTATCCTAATAGAGAGGACAAAGGCTTATTTGAGGTTGGGTTGGGTCTGGTCTAATATAACCCATATGGACCACTTACCATAGGCAATAGTAGTAGGACAGCGAAATCTACATCGAAACAGACATATGCAATGGGACCACTTCGTTTTGTTTTGTGACATCATCCTACTCTCTGTTGGTCTACTCGAACCAAGTCCATGATTCGCACTACTTAACACAGCCCGAGTCCAATTTTACAAGATTTTGCAATTGGACTTAACCCGACTTAACCTGATTCTACATTCCCAAAGATAGAAATAAGGACCGTTTCCAGCCCCACCCCCGATTCCGGAATTAATGCTAATGCCAGCCGTTTCTAATTTTATTTTCAGAAAAATTAGCTCGTTTTCCCCGGGAATCCTATTTTGTTATGTATTTAATAAAAATTAAAAAAAGTATTAATTATATAATTCGAAAATATACGAATATTATCATTAGGTGTTAGGTTTTGGATTGAAGTGAATCGTGCCTCGTGACGATATCGATATCCATGATCTTAGTTGAAATGAAATTCAAATTTCATGACTTTATTTAAAATCATCTTTATTTGAGTTTGGATGAAACTTAAAAACTTAACTTAACCTATCTAATTTACCTTCTTCTTCTTTTTTTCAAAGTTTGGTTTTAAATCCCCACCGTATCATTTCTTCTTCGCCATCTATCTATATAAATAGAGCTCTCTCTCTCTTCTCTCTGTCTTCTCTCTTGGCTCTGTTTTCTCGCTCTCTTTCTCTCTCTAGCTCGGTGCTTGGAATCCGACAGAGATCGGGTTGGTGGGAGATCAGACCCGGCGGAGGAGATCGGAGTCGCCATCGGATCGGGATCCGCGGGAGCCGGGGGCGACGCCGACCACCAGCCCAGTGCGAGAACCTCCGCCGCGTCTTTCGCCGATCCAGGGGCATCTCGGCTGCCCGTCGATCCTCGCGTCCATCTGCTCCTGCCTTCCTTGCTGCGGCGTGATTTTAGCGATGACGGCTGGGGCTGGCGGGGAGATCAACGCCGGGATCGCGCAGGAGAACGGATCCCTGGCAGACATGAAGGCCGGGGAGGCGGCGGTTAATGGCGATAGGAGGGTGGCGGGTCTGGATCTGGGGTCTGCTACGGTGAATGTGGCTCCTGATGAGAGATCCGGCGACGTTGGGAAGGAGGGGGAGGGGGAGAAGGGCGGTACGGAGGGCGGGGCTGGAGATCCGGAAGGTGTGAAGAGAGCCGAAAGCGAGATCAAAGTGGGAAACGGAGGGTCTCACGAGAAAGGTGAGGAATTGAGTGGAAAGGAGGAGGAGGAGGAGGACGGGGTCCCGGAGTTGGAGAACGGCCACGGTGGACAACCGGAGAGTAATGTGGCTGCCGATCCAAAGCATAGTACAGAAGCAGAAGGGGAGATGAGGTCGGAGATCGTGGATGGAGAAAGTGGTGACCGGGTGGGGCCTGAATTAGTTACCAACGGTGTAGAGAAGAAGACTGAAGAGATGAACGATGATATCGGGGCAAAAAATGGTTCCATGGTTGTCATCGAAGAGATGGAGGAGGTTAGGAATGTGGGTGGAGAGGCCTGTGATTTTGTGATCGTGGAAAAAGTTGTCGAATTGGTTAATGCCGACATTGATGGCCAGATCAACGGGGACAGTGCTGCGGTTGAACACATCACAAAGGCGGTGATCAATGGCAAAACCAAGGAGAGCGATGCAGTTGAAGTTGAACCAACGGAAGAAGTCCAGCCTGTGGTTGCGCCTGCCGAGGTTGAAGAGAAACAGGGGCCGGAGGAGATTGTGGGTGAGAGACAAAACGCAGAGGATATCGTGGGTGAATCTGTTCCGACCGAGAGTGAGGAGCAGATTGCCACTGCTGAGCACTCGGCAGAGCACGAGATAACAGAGGAGGCAAAGGTTGAACCTTGCTTGGAAGGAGGCTTCGAGGGTGGATCTCCTGAGAACAGTGAAACGACTGGTACCCATGATCTCAGCAGCGGTGCAAATTTGGGAAGTGAGGTCAATGGCAGTGAGTCAGTGGAGAACGGTGAACTTGCTACTGTTGATCATCTGGAGGATTCACAGCTAAATGGGGTGAGCGAAGTTGATGATCATGCTGCAAAGGAAGTAATTTTGGAGGCAGAAGCCAGGAATGGTGAGCTTGGTGCTGTTGATCAGGAGGATTCCAAGCTAGATGGGGTGAGCACAATTGGTGATCATGCTGCAAAAGAACTTAGTTTGGAGGCAGAAGCCGAGGTCTGCCGAAAGATCGATGAGACAACATCCAAGAGTGCTGATCCTGTCAACGCAAATGGATCTCATGGCAAGAATGGAGATGCATCCTCTGTTGGTCATATCAGCCATGATAAACCTCATGAGGACACTGTCGAAGCTGGCAAAGATGTAGCCATTGATGATGCTGCTTTAGCTGTTGATCAGGTTACCCTGGAAGCTGAGGTCAGAGAGCAGTCCATCGAAAGCCCTGAAAGCGTCGAGGGTATCCCTGCTGAACAAAGCCAATCCCCAAAAAAGGAGGAAAGTGACACTGTTGAAGGCATTGAGGCCTCAACGGAGCCCGGGGAGAAGGCGGGGGTTCAAGTGGTGAAGGGACCATTCTTCATTGTGAGAATTCCAAGACTTGTTGACGAGGAACGACAGAGTCAGATACAACTTGCGCAGTCACATTTGGAGGAGCAGACTCGAAGCAGAGATTCGATAAGAGATGCATGGCAAGCCAAGAAGGTAATAATCCTTGCAATTTAATGGTACTTTCATGGATCTAGTCAACAGTAGCTTATCTCATGCTGTATTGTTCTAATTTTAGGCTATTGTTCAAAAACACCGTGAAAAATTGGATCTTGCGAGGGAAGAGGAGGCAATCCCACGAGATGCATTTACAGCTAAGCGCCAAGAAATTGATGCTGCTCAAGCCATCATGGAAAAGATGAAGAGTGCAACCTCTGTTAATAACGTCAATGATCAGGTAAGTATTTAAGTTTCACGTTGTGTAAAAGAGTTGCCAAATTTGTTTTGGTTCATCCGCTGACAGTGCGTGCTTCGATGGATACAGATACGTAGTATGGAACACAGGATGCAGCATGAGACCAATTCCTTGAAGAAAGAGAAAGAGTTCATGAATGAGATTAAACGATTGAAGCAGCATCGTGATGAACTTTCTTCTAATCTGTGTTCGCAAACAGAACTACAGGAAGCATTTGACCAAAAGGATCAGATTGGAGAGCGCTTGAAGGTATCTATCATGCATACCTTAAATGATCTTCTCAGTGAAATTCAACGTGCCAATTACACACTCCTCATTTTTGCATGTAGGTTTTGAAGAAGGAACTGGATTCTCTCAAAGCCGTTTTGTCTCATGCTGAAAGCAACAGGAAAGCAGCACATAAGATATTTGCTGAAGAACGGACTCTTCAAGAAGACTTGAAGAACCAGTTTGAGCAAGCAAATTCTATCCGACAAGAAGCATATGTAAAGTGGACAAATCTGAAAAGAGAATGGCATGAGAAGGTACTGACCTAGCGCCTGGTCACCACCACTCACGACAGAAATAACTTGTTCCATATCTGGAACTTTCTTATTTCCTGCTCTCATTCAAACATATTACAAAGCAAATGCTATTTAACGATCCAAGTCTATTTTGTTCACAAAATTGTTCTTAGTTAGTTACTAACATCTCCAGCAATGGTGTGGGATAAGTTTTTCGGTACATAAGTCCTTTCTAGTATATTTGGTGGCATAGTGAATGGTTTTTGTGGTTAAAATTTGCTACAAAAGTCATTACAATATTGATGCACATCCAAATCTTGTCCAGTCAACATGATTCTTTTGCTCTGTGAATGCCAACTGGTCTGTAGATACTACGTAGAGCTTATGGTTCTATATTCTTCCAGAAACCCAATGCTAGTCTTTTAGTCTAACATCATGATGTATTGTATTTGATGGTACAATCATTCATCATATGTTTCCAAACTAGATTAGATAGTATTTTCTAATTAGATTTGCTTATTCAGCTTTTTGTGATCACTTAAATTGTTTGTGTTCCTAATTTGACCTAGCGAAGTTGGTAAGCTTTTTTGCTTCAATTGGTTTGGTTGCAATTTTTAAGCAGAATTGTGTATTTCCTGCGGTTGGTTTTTGTTACATATAATTCTGTATTATTGACCAAGAATACTTTCTCAACCACTTTTTTTGAGTTCTCAACTGCATGTGACAGAACTTGTTCTGGTAATTTTTAAAAGTTCTGGAATAATAGTAGGAAATACCATTAGATTAATGACCTCATTAGTGCACTTGGATGGACTGTTTTATTTGCAGAACGAAGTCTTTTACAAGTACAAGAATGACTTAAACGCTGCTATACAATTAGCGTCCTCGGGAAATAGAGAAGGACTCAGATCCCATTGTTCTGCTCAGGTAATCAACGCTTTCTTTCCTGTGAAACAGAGATCAGCAAAGTAGCTGCTAATGTTTATTCATCTTCTGTGTAGGTTGAGAATATCATGACAATGTGGAATAACAATGATGAGTTCCGCCGTTTATACGTGAAATCCAATGAGGTGAGTACACTGAGGAGATTGAGAACTTTAGACGGACGGTCTCTTGGCCCGGATGAGGAACCAATCAAAATAAATAGCATTACAAACAAGTTTGCTGGTAGCAATTCTTTGGGATCTGAAATCAGTAAGACAACGACTCCTGTAGTTCCGGAAAAGGAACAAGACATCTCAGATCAAACAGCATCGATTGCAGAAAAGGATATTCTTGCCGATTCAAAAGCGGTGCAAGCAAAGCGATTAACTACTGTGAAGAAATCTCTTAAGCCTACACTTAGAGAAACCATGATAGCCATGGTTCTTGATAGAGAAGAGGTGGAAGAGGTGGAGAAAGAGAGCAAGCAGGCCAAAGAGGAAGAGGAGTTGGCTAAGAGAGAAGAAGAATTAAGAAAGGAAAAAGCTGCTGCAGAGTTGAAAGAACGTAATCGCTTGGAGCAGAAGGTCAAAGCTAGAGAGGCAGAGGAGAGGAAGCGGCGGAAGGCCGAGAAGGCCCAAGCTAGAGCAGAATACAAGGCACAAAAGGAAGCAGAGCTTAGAGAAAAGGTTATTTCTTTCAGCACCATAAGTAGCATATACAAACATAAAGCTAACATCGTGTAATCGCCTTTTGCTAGCACAACTGTTTAATTTATCTATGAAGATTGCACTATGGTCTACTAACGCGGAAGAATATTTTTATGTTTGCACAGAAAAAGGCAAAGAAAGAGAAAAAGAAGGGTACTGTAGTAGATGAAACTAGTGAAATCATTGAAGAAACTCCAACTGAGAGTGCGCCTGAAGCAGCTCACGAAGTTGATCCTACAGTTGCTGCTCCTTCAAGGAGGTCTTTAAAGGCGCCCACGGTGAAGAAAATACAACCTCTACCCCTACCTCTCCGAAACAGGGGCAAGAGAAAGATGACAACATGGATGTGGGTGCTTCTAATTCTGACAGTAGTTTTCGCGCTATTTTTGGCGGGCAACTACATCTATGCCTAATATTTAGGGGGTGCCGGGATATATTTTTATTTATATAGAGTAGCAGCAAAATATAGAGTTTAATTGGGTTTTGCTTGGCAGAGAGAGTGGCGATAATTCTTTGAGTAATCTGGTTTATGTTTTAGAAATTGCAAGTTGTAGATTGCTTTCATATACCACAATTGTTTGATTTTGGAACAAAGAAGTTATGTTTGGAGCTACTTAAATCTTTAATAATATTTATTATTTGATTTCAAATGTGCTCAGCAATATGTTCTTTAGTGGCGACATTTGGATTCTTGATGCCTTTTCTTGGACATCAATAAATGTTTCATCTTATGCTGTAAAAC
>OY986967.1:28409088-28463148 GCA_963920575.1 Narthecium ossifragum
TGGTTAGTAAAAGTAGTGAAGGCCCAGATGAGGTTTTAGAGCGGAGTCACCAGATGCTCGCTGCTGTTCATGGAGGAAGGTTAGTATTGCCTTATTAGAGGTTTTTAGGAAATGGGTCTTCTAGTTTTCCCATTCAAACTTCTTTTCTATTGGAATATATTTGGTTTGAGATTGAAAAGTTGGAATTTTGAATAGCGAGGAGAAGGCGCGGGAATCACATGTTTATAGTTACAGTCATGGATTCAAAGGATTTGCAGCAAAGATAACCCGAGAACAGGCTTCAATGATGGCTGGTAATCTGGAATCTTCTTGCACACATATCACCACGATTTGACGTTTTTATGAATTTGTATTGAATTTTTCTTTCTCCGGTTTGGCATTTGGAACCATAGAGAGGCCTGGGGTGGTCTCTGTTTTCCCCAATATGAAAAGAAGTCTCCACACAACACATTCATGGGATTTCATGGGCCTTTCAGTAGATGAGGAAATGGAGATTCCAGGATTTTCCACCAAGAATCAAGAAAATGTCATCATTGGTTTCATTGATACTGGTTAGTTCTTCTTCTTCTTCCCCTTTTCTTGTGTGTTTTTTCTTCTTGTTTTTTTCCCTGAGGACAATTATCCAAGTATATAAACAATGTTTTAGTTGCCATCTAAGATAGAAATCCTGTATTTGGTTGCTACAGGGAACATGCCAAGACTATTCTCTTCAGGTTTTAATGCTTTTATTAGTTGCCATTGGCATTGTTAGACCCATAAGAAGTCAAGTTTGCCAAGTTAGCAGGTTAACAAATGCTGTTTATTAGTGTTCTAGTGTCAGGGATCTTAGCTGGATGAATGAGAGTCTCTGTCTCATATGGAAGCAGGGATTTTTAAACCAATTGGCTGCCCATGTAAACCTAACCAGGTTTAGTCTTCTCCAAGGCAGACATGGCAATCTTGAAGAGTCCAATCTTGACTTGGGGTGAATGTTAGTTTCATGCTTAAAGAAATCCGAGAAAGAAAGATTGTGATTCTTGTTTTACCCAGTATTTTCCCCTTCACTTTTTTCATTACTTGTTGTTTACAGCTTTTCTTCTATCATTTCGTAATCAAACTTTCTTCATTACTTAAGAATCTCCTCAACTGTTTCCAAATAAACCTCGATCTCGTCTTTTTCAGATTCTGATTATATATGTAATTGCTCACCAATTCATAATGAAAGCTTATACGAGGACATGAAGTAGCTGACTGAGACCTTATTGGATCCTGTATTTACTGAAATATATTCCTAGATTTAAATTGGATCCTTAAAGATTCAATATGGCATGAGTTTTTGCCATAGGGATAGATCAGATGATATTGAATTTGTATGCTCTCAGGCATTTGGCCAGAGTCACCCAGTTTCAATGATGAAGGGATGCCTGCAGTGCCTTTAAGATGGAAAGGCCAGTGCCAAGTTGGAGAAGCATTCACAAAGTCCAACTGCAACAAGTATATTTGAATCTTCTTTAAACACTGGCATAGCTCTCTATGCAATCAATTATTCATTAAGTAATCCTGAGTTTTCACGCAGGAAAATCATCGGAGCAAGGTTTTATACAAGCGGATACGACGCTGAACAAGTAAGCAGTGGAGTTTCATCGAATTCAGGCAAGACCAAAAAGTTCAGATCTCCTAGAGACAGCTCCGGGCACGGTAGCCACACAGCCTCAACAGCTGCCGGGCGATTTGTGAAGAATATGAATTACAAAGGCTTGGCCTCTGGCGGAGCCAGGGGAGGGGCACCGATGGCTCGGATTGCAGCTTACAAGGCCTGCTGGGACATGGGTTGCTACGACGCAGACTTACTGGCGGCCTTCGACGATGCCATCAGGGACGGAGTTGACATAATATCCTTGTCTTTAGGCCCCAATGCTCCGCAGGGCGATTATTTCAATGACGCAATCTCTATAGGCTCGTTCCATGCAACCAGTCATGGCATTCTGGTTGTTTCTTCTGCTGGCAATGTTGGAACTCGAAGTTCTGCAACTAATCTCGCGCCTTGGATGCTCACCGTAGCTGCAAGTTCAACAGACAGAGAGTTTGCATCAAATATAGTCCTTGGAAGCGGAACAAAGCTGATGGTAGACAGATTTTCGTGATCTTTTTAAGTCTAGACAATCACATATATGTGGTCAAAATGCAAAATTTCTGAAGAACTTTTGCTAAATTGACAGGGTGAGAGCTTAAATACCTTGAAAATGAAGACATCAGCAAGTACCATATCAGCTTCTGAGGTCAATGCAGGATTCTTTACTCCTTATCAGTCAAGGTGAAGAACAAGAAACACACAGTAGGGATGCTGATTACAAACAGGACATTTCTCATGCTCTGATTCACATTTTTTACTTGCAGCTTCTGCTTGGATAGCTCCCTGAATAGAACAAAGGCTAGAGGGAAGGTTCTCATTTGCCAGCACTCTGGTAGTCCTGATGAATCAAGGCTAGCCAAGAGCATTGCGGTTGCAAAAGCTGGTGGCGTTGGAATGATTCTGATAGACGAAATCCAAAATGATGTTGCAGTTCCATTCACTATGCCCGCAGCGAGCGTCGGAAACGGAGTTGGAGAAAAAATTCTATCTTATGTCAACCATACAAGGTTTGAGATAAAAGTCCTATTTAGAAGTTGCAACCGAGCTTTGATATATTATTTTCAATTTACGGCATGAGTAGCTAGCTTCCTGATCCTCTTCTCAGGAAACCAACATCAATCATTTTGCCAGCAGAGGTCATATTCGGATCTCGACAAGCTCCTCGAATGACTGCATTTTCTTCTAAAGGCCCCAATTCATTGACCCCGGAGATCTTGAAGGTGCCTTATTGTTACAGTCTTCGATAGAAACTTAATCGCTACATTTCTGACTTTTCTGAGATAGCCTTATTTTTCCATATCTTTCGCTATAGCCTGATATCACAGCTCCAGGACTCAATATCTTAGCAGCATGGTCACCAGCAATTAAGAAGATGAATTACAACATCCTGTCTGGAACTTCCATGTCTTGTCCTCATATAACAGGGCTGGCAGCCTTGATCAAAGCTGTGTATCCATCATGGTCGCCTTCAGCAATCAAGTCTGCAGTAATGACAACAGGTTAGGATCAAGCTTTAGCCATGCAATCTTAGAAATGACGTTGAGCTTTCAAGTTAAGATTCTACTTGGAAATGCTTGATTCAGAAGTTTTGTTGCCAAGTTTCAGTAGTTTCCTCTCATATGTTTTATTGAACACGTTAAGATTAGCTATATTGTAGAATTCCAGAAGTGTTGGTCTAACGATGATTCTTCATATGAATTTGACACTTAAAAAGTGATGCAGCTACCACACTTGACAAGAATGGTAAAGCCATGACAGCTGATCCTGAAGGAAGAACAGCAAATCCATTTGACTATGGCTCAGGCTTTCCGGACCCCTTGAGACTGCTTAACCCGGGTCTGATCTACGATGCACAACCTTCAGACTACAAAGCTTTCCTCTGCTCAATTGGCTATGACAGCAAGTCACTGCGTCTAATAACAGGCGATAACAGTGTGTGCACTCGATCGGCCCAGACAGCTTCAGATCTGAATTATCCCTCTATAACAATACCAGATCTCAAGGGCAGCATCTCTATCACACGAACTGTGACGAATGTAGGGACACCTGGAAGCATTTATCAAGCTCAAGTGTCTCCGCCTGCCGGCATCAATGTGACTGTTGTACCTCAAATTCTTACATTCAAAAGCTATGGCCAGAAGATGAACTTCACATTAAATTTCTGGGTCTCTGCACCTTCGAAGAACAATTATGTGTTTGGATCATTAACCTGGAAGACACAAGCAATTCAAGTTACGAGCCCTCTGGTAGTCAGAGTTGCAGGCTCAGTGACAGGCTTATTGTGATGTTAAGGAACTTTTCTACAGTTACAAGCAGCGGAAAAGAAATGGGGTATGGCCATCCATTGATTCACAACAGTACAGAGTTCAGTCATTTACATTAATACAACACAAAAAAGGTCAGAGATGGGCATAATGCTGCCAATTATACTGTTCAGGTCTGAAGAATATTGTCTACAGCTTATTCAAAGTGACAGTCATTCAGATTCAATCATTAAGTTGTTCGCTCAAAGTCACCTGTCTATTCTGTTGACATTCCAAATTCATTCTATACAAGAAAGCATTCATGTTAAGGGATTAAGTTCAAAAATGAAAAGCTAAAAATAGTGCAAGGAAAGAAAGAGAGCCTCTTTTTAACACTGAAGCTTAACCATACCACAATGTTTGCATACAACTATTCTACCTAACTGCAAGGAGGAACTTCTACAACTTGGAATTAATATAAGAATAAAGCTGTAAACAAATACCAAATAGGATAAAAACTTATTTGCAATAAGGAATTTCACCTCCTAGCAAATTTCTTCTTTTTATCTTAGCTATTAAATATGTGACAGCATGTACATCAATACCAATTCAAGCCCTTTTACATCACAATTAGTTTATGATCACATCCCATAGAGCAAGTCTGAAGCCTCTACTACAATCTAGTAATCCAACTACCAGCAGTTATGTCACTCATAGCTCTCAGTGGGACTTAACTTCTGAAGGATCAACCAAACCTTCTAACACCACAAGCTGGTCCAAGAGAGCAAACTTCTCGTCTTCTAGACTCTTAACCTCTGTTTCAACATCGTTCAAGTCTCTCCCCAGAGAAAAGCTTTCTTCCTCCAGTAATAAATATCTGCGCCTTAAAGCTCGGTACTCATCGCTTGGCCCCGAGGAATCTGGTAAAGAATCTGGAGTAGACCTATCAGTCTGTTGGAAAAGCGGAGAGACATCATTCTTCAAGCTTCTTTTCGGTGGCTTATGTGCCTTGAGAGGAAATTGGGAAGCATCTTTCCCTCCTTTCAGCTCTCCTTTTGCTTTAGCAGCAGAAGCCACTTGGGGTGTCACTTTCTTTTTCCGTGACTTTGGGTTGGAGGTTTCATCAAGCAGCACCATTCGTGGTTCTTCCATCGCGAACAGGAGCTATCAAACAGACCTGCAGAAAAATCCCATCTAGACTAAAAAAGCAATCTACAATAAAGTTATGAATAGTTCTGCATCTATCAAGGATGACAACAGTAATTAAGGGTTTGGGAAGCTTGCCATATCGAGGGTTAAATCATGTGAAGAAACTACAAGCAATGATCATAAATATTATCTCAGGACATAAAATTAAGGTAGATTAGTCATAGTTGTAGAATCAGCACTCTTCCATCATAAGCTTGTCCAATTCATCAAGATGATAAAATCTGAAACTTTTGTGCATTGACATAGAAGCCACGTTGATTCAATGACGAAAGGAATTTTTTTTTCTTCCCTCTAACAATCTTCTGCAAAAGATTAATAAAGAATCAGAAGTAAGGTTTTTCCATGTTGCCTTTTCCTCATCTCCAGTAAAGTACTAGGCTTTTCTTGATGATTTATTTACTATTTGAAATTTCTCCACTGCAACAAGCCCACCAATGCTAGTATTCAGATAAGTCCAACCAAGAGCTAATCTTTTCACATCTAGTGAAATACTCGCAAAAAATTGTGTTCTTTTAAACAGATTAGAAGAGAAATCTCGATAAAAAATACACAGATGTCATGGTGGCTATCTAAGCAAGCAATGGAAATCCTAATACGATGCACGAAAAGATCAGCTCCACATGAGAAAAAATAGATCAAACAAGCATCAACACCTTTAAATCATTCCTCTTATACCTCTCATACAAACCCAACACAACTTCCGACAGACGAAAATCTCAGCACTGGAAGGATTAGGATACACAAGAAAAGAAACCCATCAATCGATACGAAACATAAGATCTAAAGGATCAGAGAAATACCCACAAATCGGATTTGAATTGGGGATGGAGAAATCGTGCGAGCGAGCAATGGATTTGGGAACAACCAGTGGAAAGCTCCTCTCTATAGGATTGGATGATTTCTCTCTATACGAGGAGGTCCTAAGTTACGCGGCTTGGTCGAGTCCACATATGGGCCGGGCCTAATTAGATTTGTGGCCTTTGACTAGGACTCGGACTCGAACCCATTTACATGGCAAGGTCACTTGTTGCATTTAGGTATTCATTGTGTCGAGGTTCATTTAATTTGATTGGAAATTTTATCATAACAATTGTACCTATTTCAATTCATATAGAAAACTACCACCTAGCGCGGGTTATCGCCAACCCACCCCGCCCCCCCCCCCCCCCTCTCCTCTTTATTTAACCAGTATTTTTTTATTTTAACATAGCATATGACTCGTATGTCACGTCATAAAATCTTTCCTTATATATTAAAAGATTCTTTAGATTTTTGTTTCTCGTTGAAATATTTCACACATAAACCTCCTTGGTATCTCACCTCACCTTCTTTTCATTAGTTTTGTCTCTTTTTTCATTAGTTTTGTTTTCTTTTAATCAGTTTTCTTTATTTATTTTTTTTATCAATTTTATTTCTTTTTTTATCAGTCTTATTTTTATTTTTGGATAAAAAGTTTTTTATTATATATTCGTAATTTTTTGTTTTTTTTAGTTGTAGTTTTTGGAAGCCATTATTTGTAAGAATTATAAAAATATGAATCAAATAAAAAAAAAATATTTCACAATTAACCCCCTATATTGTGCCAATTTTTTAACCTCCGTCACGATGTTCACCATCAGTGACCTTATCAACCCATGGTTGCGGTTATGCACCCCCCCCCCCATCCCACATCAACCATCCTTATAAGTTCGACTAGGTGGGCCCTCCCCTCCAATCAGCCATCCTTATAAGTTCGATTAGGTGAGCCCCTGTCACCTGCCAGGGTAACCATCATGTCAATAGATGATTCGGTTATAAAAACCGATTTTTATTAATAAAGTGTATTAGATTAATATACTATGACTATAAGATAGATATAATTGTATGAATTTAATCAAATTTATAAGGGGTGGTTATGCATAACTGTTTTTACTCCTTATAAAATTGATATATATATATGCTCCCTCCTCATATTATCTATGTATGCGATTACTATCAACCTCGTGAATTTGATAACCGATATGAATTATGATCACGACGTTGCTTCGCGTCAAAAATATAGATCCGAAAGAAAATCTACAAAATTATGAATCACAAAACCGTGCCAGCGACATGAGCCGCATCTGGTTGTTATAATATGTCAGGGCCATTGTACTATGATGCATCTCATGATCTATGATCTTTCACAAGCATTTGGTATTTGATACACATTAATGAATGTAACCGAGGACAAACAAATAAGGTTCATTTCGCATATGTACCTCCCCAGTCTTATGATATTTGAAATCCTGAAAATATAAAAAATACTCTCCGCTTCTTTGAGTATATCACAAAAATGTCTCATATTACTCTCTGACGAGTATACGAACGCGGAGAGAAAAACAAAAAAAAAAGCATGAGAGAGAAATCGAGGGGACAAGAAGGGAGAGAGAGAGAAGGGCACGAGAGATGTTCGGCCAACCCTAAATTTATTCATGCCACCCTAAATTTATTCCACACGGCAGGCATAAAAGCTTATCCCACATTTGACATGCATATATATATATATACACTAGTGGTGTCCCCTACCACCTGGTAGGGTAACCACCAACCCCACCCCAATAACTACCTAATAACTCCCTCCCACTAAACCCCATCAACCTTATGATGTCACATAAGCGTCACATATGCGCCACCTAGGACATTCTCTGCCACGTAGAACATTCTACAGCCACGTAGGACAACATTTCTGTCATATATAGGTGACTAGTGGTGTCCCCTACCACCTGGTAGGATAACTACCAACCCTATTTCAATAACCATCCAATAACTCCCTCCCATTAAACCCCACTCAACTTAGGATTATTATACCACATAAGCGTCACATAGGCTCCATTTAGAACATTCTCCCGCCACGTAAGAAATCAAAAGTTTCACTTTATAACCATAGCCTCATATAATGATGATATATATATATGTATTTAAGTAATTTTATATGCCCTGATCAGTCTGTGCGATAGTTAGGTTACTTAACTAAATGGAAGTCGATAAAGGGGCATTTTTGTGCTATAATTAAAGAAGCGGTGAATATTTTTGATGTTATCAGAATTTCAGGAATCATCCTTATATAAGGGTATGGTTATAAGTTAACATTTTGTTATCCTATTGGCATCCTATGTGACATGGTTTATCCTATGTGGTCGCTGATGTGAAGGGGGTAATAGTGGGGGAGGGGGGAAGTTAGGGGGGTTATTGGGGAATTATGAGGGAGGTGAGGGGAGATGGTGGTTACCCTGCCATGTGGCAGGGGATAAGACTAGTTAATATATAATATCATGAGATATGCAATTAATCCCTTTTTTCCATCAGCTACGGCCGTTTATTTTCTATGAATATGCTGCCGGAGACTGTACATACATGATATTTGTTTTTGGTCGTCTGGGAGCATTCGGGCGATGAGCATGTGGATTGTCCTACATTTGATCCCCTATGATACGAGTTTAATATACCATTGTTCAAAAGAACAGCTCCTGGAGGTAAATGCCCTTGTAAATAGAGATCCAGCTAGAGATGCGTGTAGTCAGTTGAATCAGTGATAGTTACTGGCTATTCCAAGATTATGTAATGAAAAAGATGAACAAATTGTCCAATGACTTGGTCTAATTTTGTATTCTCAGCAAAAATGTACCATAACATTGGTGCTGAGAATAATATATGCTTGATTGATACGGGGTTATTCTTATTCTCAAATATCAAATTTCATCATTATCATTTTATTTTTATTTTATTTTATTTGTCACCATCACTTTATTTTTTTCTATTTTTATTTTTTAATTTTATTTTTTCTAATCTTTTTTAACCCTATATTTTTTTTAATTTTATTTTTCTAACCCGTACCAAACGGGGACGAGACTCGTCAGAATCACATCTAATTGGATGGACGTATACCATCCCGGACGGTTAAGCAATTGTGGACAAATCACTGGGTCACGCTGAAAAAGGCATCAATGCCGCAACCAACCTCGTGATTCGGTCCACCGAACGGACGGCAATTAGCTACCGTTCCATCACCATCCCACGTTTGTGGTGCTCCAGTGGCACATCCGTGAATAAGATGCAATAGGGAGGGCGTTTAGTTGAATGGGCGGTATGGTGTTCCCAACCGGATAAGGGTGGTGGGTTTCGGACGTGGATCGTACCACGTGGCTGGTTACCTCCCACGTAGGCGGGATTCTTTATACATGGGATCCGGGAGTGGCGCGGGTACATCATCAACAGGACACGCGGCCAGCACCTTGGGGGGTGGGGCCCAGGTGGTCTGGTGACGTACGGTACGGCGGGACGGCGATTGGATTGGACGGCTGGGATTTCGAGGCGTCGTTGCCAGACGTACGACGCACCACGGTCGCGTCAACTCCTCCTCGGTAATTGCTAATACCGTAGATCCGTATGATTTTTATTAGTTGCTAATTGATACCGTAGATACAAATTGCTTCTCCCAACCCCCACACCCGCCCCCCCCCCTCCTCTGACACCCCAATTGTCCCCCTGTGCTTTACTGTTTTACCCTCTGGGTTTTCTTTTTTCTTTTTCTCTTTTATTTAATTCCCTCCCCTTCTTTGTGAGTTACTTTTTTTTCAGTTTTGTTTAATTCCCCTTCATTTTTTTTTCTGAGTCTTTTCCTTTTTTTCAGTTTTGTTTAATTTTTATTTAATTTTGTTTTTTTATTAGTTTTGTTTTTTTAATCACTTTTGTTTATTATTTCTTGAGGAAAGGGATCGGGAGTCATTTGTTTGGACCCAATCAAGCGATTAGACATGCCATAATAAGTTTCGGGTATTTAGTCCATTTTGGAGAAAAAAAGTCAAAAATACTCTTCCCAAAGCACCTCTTCATATTTCAAAAGTTTAAATTTTAAATTGTAATAATTTTAATTTTCAAATCATAAAATTTCAAAATTATATTTTTATATATTTTGTGTATCTCTTTTTTATGTATTGTTACATGTACTCTTCCATGAACATGTCTAAATCAATATTGACATAGAAGACTTTTCACAAAACTCAATGCATTTTTTAACCGTTAGTATTTTTGTTATATATATATATATATTATTTTGATTCATATTTTTATACTTTTTAAAGATTTTACAAATAATGACTTCCAAAAACTACAACTAAAAGAAACAAAAGATTACAAACATATAATAAAAAAAATTATCCAAAAATAAAAATAAGACTGATAAAAAAAGAAATAAAATTGATAGAAAAAATAAAAAAAAACTGATTAAAAGAAAACAAAACTAATGAAAAAAAGAGACAAAACTAATGAAAAGAAGGGGAGATACCCAGGAGGGGAAAAGAGGATGGAGGGCATAAGGGGGAAAAGACAGCGTGGGGCCGGAGGGGGTGTGTCAGGGGGTGGAGAAGCAGGTCTTTACTATAGATCCGTAGGGGTGAGCATTCGGTTCTCGGTTCGGTTTTCGGTCCAGAACCGAAGAATCGAATTTTTTTCGATTCTGTTTTTAGAGAACCGAACCGAACTTATGAAGGAACCGAACCGAACCGAACTTTTTGGAACCGAATTTTGTGGAACCGAACCGAACCGAACCGAACTTTTTGGAACCGAACCGAACTTTTTAGACCATAGTTTCATAGGCTAAGGCATGTATGAAAACTTCAGTTCTGACCCGAACCGAACCGAATTTTTTTTAAAGAACCGAACCCGAACCGAAACCCGAACTTTTCATGCATGCCAAAACCGAACCGAACCGAAAAACCGAAAAAACCAAACCGAATGGACCGAACTAATTCGGTTCGGTTCGGTTCTTCGGGTTCGGTTCGGTTCTGCTCACCCCTATAGATCCGTATGATTTTTTTGCGAATAAGCCCTTCTTATCTTCCAATTTTGGACTCCTCTCGTGTTTTTTTAACAACTTTGAATTTTTATCTATGTGTCGGCACTTTTTTTTTTTTTTGAGCAAGTAAGCCACATGACTGTAGGGTATACCTGAAACTACAAATAAAAATTACAGATCAAAACTCACTGATCTGGACCATCGAAAACCCTAGACCAGATCCTAGCACCTCTAGCTAACCCATCAGCAACAAAATTCCCACCAAGTGGGATATACAGTAAACTAAAATCAACAAATTTCTCAATCGACCACCAAATTTCTTGTACAATCCCAACGCACGACTCCACCCAAGGCCCACCAGTATTCACAATTCCAATAGGCAAAAGAGAGTCACTTTCAATAATCGCCACTTAAATATCCGAGTCCACTCTCGTGTACGTATTTATACGAATAAAAATATGTATATATTTTTTAAACGAGTGAGTGTGTATTGATAATAATAATAATACCGACCATATTAATTTAATCATAGGTTATGATATAAAGATGTCAATTCAATCTTACCATCATATCCGATTAATCTCATCACGAGGCATATTGTCCAGAGAAGGCATAACTCTATCCGTAATTCACAAGGATTTTAAGGAGTTTTCGGCAAAAAAAAAAAATCATGGAGACGCCCCTGAACTACGGACAGGTGTCAGTCGGCTTATTAGTACTGGTATATTCCTACTTAACCCACACTAAAGATAAAACTTTGATAATATAACAATAAACTTTGCTTATTTAGACTAAAATTAAAAGGAACATCACATTATTTGGTATGATGGTACAGTGTACTCTAAAATAAACCCCACCATCGTACAAAAACAGCTGTTCTCCAACTCACATCACAGCCCAATGCCCAGCCCAGCCACATGCATTCCTAACTAACATCAAATTAATGCATGCGATACATAATCTCATAATTAACTAGCTAATAATGGTTATTGGAAATAATGATATTTCTCAGGCACTATATCCAGGATGACCGACGTAACGGCAACGGTAAGGTCACGTCAGCACTGGTTGCACCGAAAAATCCGTACACGCGTGTCAACACCTGTATGTCCTTTATCATTTAAAACCCCGAACCAGTCTTTATCATCGTTGAAGCCCGTTTCTTCCGGAGTAAAAGCACCACAGAATATATAGCATCCCAGAGTTTCTTTCGTCGTTTACACCCGTTACATTTATTTTAATATTATTTTGATAATATTAATATATAAATAATAATAAAATAATTTTTTTTATAGGGTTAAATATGTGTTTCATCCCTGAGGTTTATGACAAGTTTTTATCAACTCACTTGTGTTTAAAAATTTCCGATTAAATCCTTGGGTTTTTCGAACCGAACTCGACCATGTCCCTCAGTTCACTCTCCGTCTGCCAATTAACGTCGGCTCGTCCAAACCGACGTCCCCGGTCACGTACATAACTATAGCTCATCGCTCTCCTTCTTTGTCTCTCTTTCTCTTATGTATGATCTATACGGCGCTCTATTTCGCTTTCTAGTGACCACTCTTTTATATTCTCTGATCTATACGTTGTTCTACTTGGCTTCTATAGCAACCATCCATTCTTCCTCTTGCATCCACTTCCCCTGTTTTCTTCCTCTCCTCTGTTCTCCCATGTATTTATGTACATTAGACATAGATAAGCTTTTTTTCCACATAGTAGGATCATTGTCATGTCGTCAACATCCATTTGTCAGCCGCGATGGTCTTCCCTGGAGCCTTGACGAGCCCATTATCCCCATGGAGTCGAAGTGAAGCAGCCCTATGCATCCAGATGGGTGTGCTCGCCACCTTCTTCTTGGGACACCCAGTCCAACTCTCTTGGCAGGAGACGTGACCTTGAGAATGTGAATGGCATGTAAGCTGTTCCGACTGAAGAGAAGGCGACGGCGGCCACCACTGCTGCTATTGGTGGTGGTGAAGGATGGACTTCTCTCTACGACTCCCTCTGCAACCCATCATCTCTCAATAGTAGCTTTGATGCTGCTATCTCAAAGCCTTCCGTTCCACTCCGATGCTTCTCGTTCAACTGCTCATCGTGCAGACATGAGAAGAGCTTGGAGCTCTGCACTGAGACTCTCGGGTGCGAGATGGGGGCTACGTACTCTGGCAGCGAGTTTATGGATGAGCTATCCTCCTCCTCCCCCTCCTCCCCCTCTTTTGGGCTGCGGAATCATGCAAAGAAAACAAGCAGGAGTGATGGTGGAGATGAAGATGGTGACTAGCAAGAAGAGGTGCTCCTTGCCTGCGGCTGCGGAGCTCCCTCTGCCGCTGACCACCTTATGCGGAGATGGGAGGCTTTGAATGGTTAGCACTCCATGGGAGGCCGCTGGTCCAGCAGCCCCGCGATGCAGTTCTCCCTGCCGTCAATTAGCACCCTCCCACCTGAGGCAGTGACCGGAGTGGGCACTCCGGTGGCTAACTGGTGAAGTGGTTGTAGGAGTAGGTGAAGTGGTTGTAGGAGTAGGTGAAGTTCTGGAGACTAGGGAGACGGCAGACGCCGGCGGGGATGGTGCCAGTAAGGCGATTATGGACGACGTCGAGCTGCTCAAGGCTGCACATGGTGGTAACGGAGTCGGGGAGTGGCTCCTGTAGATGGTTGAAGCTGACGTCGAAGACAGTGAGGCGACGGAGGCGGCCGACCTCTGGAGACTGGAGGGATGCAGCCGGTGAGCTTGTCGTCGAGGAGGATAACCTATTCTTGATGGAATGCAACCCTCGAGGTCGTTGTGGGCGAGGACAACGACAGAGGCCGGGGAATTGCCGAGGTTGGCGGGGATGTCGGGACGGAGGAGGTTGGAGTTGAGGAAGATGGTGTCGAGGGGCTGTCGACCATAAAAGTCAAAATTAAGTTAAATTGATCCGATTTTGACCGGTTCATGAGCCGGTTCAGTCGAGCCGTCGTCAGTCCGATAGACGGCACATGGACGGAGGGATCGGATTTAACTGATTCGGAAAATCCAGGGATTCAATTGAGAATTTTTAAAGTTTAGGGACTTGATAAAAATTTGTCAGAAACCTCAGGGACGAAACGCGTATTTAGGAATTTTTTTATATGATGTAGACCAATCATGATATAACACGTGACATATGGGATCCACATATATTAATATTATTAATATTTTATTATAATAATATGTTATTGATATTATTTAATACACTAGGCATAGGAAATTGTTTTTAGATGCTTAGACTTTTTTATGTGCTTCTAAAAATACATGCAAATATTTTTATGATGGTATAAAAATGTTTACGTGCGTAGTAACATTTTTTGCGTGTTTATTTTTCTACGTGCAAATATTTTTGTGAGCCCATAAATATTTTTCTATGCATTTTTATGGGCGTATAAAAACTTTTGTGCATGTATAATATTTTTTTCCCCATATGCATAGTGTATTAAATAATATTATTCATATGTTATTATAATAAAATATTAATATAAGTGGGTCCACATGCACATGTCATATCATGATTGGTCTACATCATACAAATTTTTTTATATATTATTTAATAATAAAAAATATTATTACTATATTAATATAAGTTGGGTCGCATTGGGATGCATTGATGTGTACGACCATACCACGTCACCATGCTATACCATGTGGCGATACAATTCTTCTTCGCGTCCGTCGTAGGTGGAGGCCACATGTATATCGCTGACGCCCACGGCGTAGGCAAGAACAACTTCAACACCACCGACCCGTACGACCCGGTGGAGGACGGGCGGGCATCGTTGCTGACGATGGCGGATGAGTGGGGTGTCTGCCGGAGATGACAAATAAACAGACGTTGATAGAAGAGGGATTCATCGGTGGAGACGTCGAACATGACGAGTGGAGTGATAATATTATACTTTATTATAATATATTTCTACTTTATTTTATGTAATAATATAATAGTATAAATTTTATACGGTTCAACATACAAATATCGAAAACTTAACTTAATAGTGGAATAGAGAAAGATGGGTTAGCGGGTGTTTTGGGATTGATTGTAACCAAAATTGAATCTGAGAGTAGTGCTGAGGTCGACTGTCAGTGTGCGCTGATTCAAAAATAGAGCCGTTGGAGAGTTACGATATTATATATTTTATATACTTTACGTACAAATATTTGAATTAACTTAATAGTTAATTCAAATATTATAATCTTAATCCACTAGCTTACCCACTGTTATAATATTATATATTTTATACACTTTACGTAGATATATTTAAATTAATTTAATAGTTAATTCAAATATTATAATCTTAACCCATTAACTTATCAATTATTATAATATTATATATTTTATACATTTTATGATTATTATCATTATTTCAAACTTAAATTATTAATCTATGCATGTTTCTGAGCCAAATGCCCTTTATTTTTTATCCTCATTTTTTTACCCTAAAGTCCCTCAACTCTGTTCCCTTTTAACCAGAGCCAAATAGGGGCTGAGAGGGCCTAATCTTTCTGCGAAAATGGAATCCACGTGAACAATAATGCCTTAAAAAGGCGGAGGATTAGGAAAAATGTAGCAGGGATAAGTGGCAAATTGTTGGAGATCCATCTGTAGTAATAATTGAGGCGGGTACCGTCACCATGGGGCGGGTAGTGGGAGGGACTGCTTCCGAGGAAGCCACCACCTCCTCAAGTATTTACGTTTCTGCCATACCGTACCTGAACTAAAGCCAAGTTCGGGGGAGGAGAGAGAGATAAAAAAGAGCCATCCCTACTAGAGTATTGAAATCTATTGCTTTTCCCGATCTCTTCTCCATCTGTCTAGACGGCAAGAATCTCGAGTTTTGCTGTGATCGAATCGTCGCTCTACTGCTTAGATCTGGCGTTTTACGGGCGGAGTTGTACCGGCGGCGGCGGTGCAGTGGTTGGAGAGCTTTTCGGGGGTTTTAATTGCGGGCTATTGATTGATGTAGCTGGAGAAAGGTGGATCTCGAGTGGGATTGGGGGGTTCGGCTTGTTTCTGGTGAGATATGGTGGGAAATACCGAAGTTTTTAAGCGGAGGTAGGCGAATCTTGTCCAATACCTGGATTTTTTATTTTATTTTATTTTTTTTGGTAGGCGTTCTTAGATCTGAAGGGGAGAGATGGAGTTTCTTTTTCGTTCAAATTCTTTTCCCGTCTTCTTTTTTTGAATGGAAAATTGAATCGGAATGGTTTTGGTTTTTTGGAAGTCTAATTCGACTTTACTTTTTGTTGTTTTTTTAGGTGGAATCAGGTCAAGAACTTGATTTTTGAGTGAAAAGCAATCTTCTTTGCAAATTTAGAGAGTTTTAGGATTCGAATTCGTCGGAGGAATGGAGGGAGAAGTGGGTGCGCAGATAGCGCCTACCTTTTGCCCACACCAGCCGCTCCCGGGCCGATTCCATGGGGTTCCAATGGCCAGGAAGAGGGATTTGCCATGGCAAAACCCTAGCTTTCCTTACAACCAGCACTTCGAGCAGAGCCAGCAGCTACCAGCGGGTTCCGGCTTTCAAGGCCCTAGCCCTGGTGGGAATTGGGATGCCAAGATGTGGGGTTGGGACAGCGTGCGGTTCTCCGCGAAGCCATCGGATGCCCTCTCTCTTGGGACTCAGGTGACTTCTGGAATTGCAGCTGAGGTGGAGCAGAGGCAGGCAGGGGAGGTGTCCAGAGGTCTGGTTTCAAGTAAGGGTTTTGAAGAGGATGGTGAGAACCTCGCTCTGAAGCTTGGCGGGGGATCTTACACGGCCGAGGCACCGGTGGTGAGACCGAACAAAAGGGTCCGGTCTGGGTCGCCTGGCAGTGGCAGCGGTAACTATCCGATGTGCCAGGTGGATGATTGCAAGGCTGATCTGTCGAATGCCAAGGACTACCACCGGAGGCACAAGGTCTGCGAGGTTCATAGTAAGACTACAAAGGCTTTAGTGGGGAAGCAGATGCAGAGGTTCTGCCAGCAGTGCAGTAGGTAACAATTGGCTAACTTGGAACTTGAATAATCTGGAAATCTATTTTTTAGATATGTAGAATTCTGAAGTAGCGCAAATCTTTTCTGCTGTCTCTTAGTTGTTCATCAGAGATTTTGATGAGAGGCTGCTAATCTTTATAGACCTTGTTGGAATTCCTTGGTAATTATAGTTGTCCTTAGCTCCACAATTGCTCTAATCATGTTTTACTTCTTAAAAAATCGTGTTCCTGTTTTGCTTTTTGCTTGCTAGTATTATTTCTTTGTGCCAAATTTACTACTTTTGATATACGGGTTGCCTTGAGGCATTGCTTGCTGGATTTAGTCTTATGTAGCTTTGGTTTATGTTATGCAGATTTCACCCTCTTTCAGAGTTTGATGAGGGAAAGAGGAGCTGCAGACGAAGACTTGCTGGTCATAATCGTCGAAGAAGGAAGACCCAACCAGAGGATGCTTCCTCTCAGTTATTGTCTCCTGGAAACCAGGAAAATAATCCCAAAGGGAATATGGATCTCGTTAGTCTTCTGGCCATCTTGGCAGGCTTGCAAGGTATGCAACAGTTCTTATAGGACAGACATAAATCCCATTTTAAATGTGATCTCGGCTTCATCTGTTGAACCTGCTATTCCAGGAAATAGTGCAGATAAGGTGGCCAATCCTCCTCCTCTACCTGATAAAGATGGCCTCGTCCAAATCCTGAGCAAGATCAACTCCTTGCCCACTGTAAACTCCACTGCAAGGCCACCTGCATCAGGAGGATTTGATCTGAATGTTTCACAAGCTTCACAGCAAGGTTCTCTGGAACGGCAGCTGAAAACAAAAGGAAACCTGTCAGCTCCATCAACCATGGACTTACTGGCGGTTCTCTCTTCAGCACTAGTTACATCTTCGTCTGATGCCGTAGCATCTCAATCCCAGGGGAGCAGTGAGATGAGTGGTGAGGACAAGGCTAAGACTCAATGCGCAGAGCCTGCTGCAGATGTGAATTCTCAAACCAAGTCATCTCAGATCTTCCCTGCAATGAGGGCAGGCAGAAGCAGCTTTCCTCTTCCACCCTCATATGAGTTGCCGGAGCTTGTGGTCCAAGAAGCAAGGCCAAGTATACCCTTGCAACTGTTTAGCATGGTTGAGGAAGGCAGTCCTCAGAAATTGGATTGTTCAAGAAAATATCTGTCATCTGAAAGCAGTAATCCCATGGATGAAAGATCCCCATCGTCCTCTCCTCCTGTTGCGCAGAAGCTTTTTCCTCTACGCTCTGCATCAGAAAGGTTGAAGCATGAGAGGATGTTGACTTCTAGGGAGGACAATGTGACCATTGAAGCTAGCACAAGTCATGGCTGGAACAGGTCACTAGACCTTTTCAATGAGTCAGAAAGACGACCTGAAAATGGCACGGTTCAAGTGATGCCATACCAAGGAGGTTATACTTCCTCATCTGGCTCAGACCATTCGCCTTCAAGTTCAAATTCTGACTCTCAGGTAGCATGCCAGTTTATGGGAACAATATTTCCTGTTCCCTCTCATTTCATAACTATATCGACTAGCAGCAAATAGGAGTTAAGTCATCATCCTGTTTTGGTCATTTCTTAACAGGATCGAACTGGACGGATCATATTTAAGCTTTTCGACAAGGATCCTAGCAGTTTCCCAGCAGCTCTCCGAACACAGGTAGCATGAAGAAGAACATGATATTGCTTTTGTCGAGCGGAAAGAACGTATTTGAGCTTCTATCCATTGCTAAATAATACTGACTGTTTTCTCCTTTGCATTTGTATACCAGATATTAAACTGGCTATCTCATAGTCCATCAGAAATGGAAAGCTACATTCGACCTGGCTGTGTAGTCCTATCAATATACATCTTAATGCCATCTATAGCATGGGAAGAAGTGAGTGCATTTCCTCTCAAAACCGTAAATTCTTGTGTTATGGTCATGCTATCATTTTCTAGCAGCTTAGACCACATGATGTTTTTGCAGCTGGAGGAGGACCTTTTGCGGCGAGTCAATACATTAATTCAGTATCCGGATTCAGAATTCTGGAGAAATGGGAGGTTTTTGGTTCGTACGAACAGACAATTGGTGTCACATAAGGATGGTTAGCTTTTAATCTTTTCCTATATCTGCTCCATGCTTTATATTTCTTCGAGTCATAAGCAATAAAAGTTGCGATTTAAATTCTACTAGGGTAAAAGCACTTTCTCTTATACTCTTTCTTACTCTTATCAGGCAAGATCCGTCTTTGTAAATCTTGGACGACATGGAGTGCTCCTGAGCTGACCTCGGTATCGCCTGTTGCTGTTGTTGGTGGGCAGGAAACTTGTCTCGTTTTGAAAGGTCGCAATCTTACTGTTCCTGGCACCAAGTAAGTTGGAGCTGAAAATCACAAAAATCTCATCATATTTTCCTGCTAGTGCTCTAAATAAAGAAGATTTCATACGCTATAATCAACTTCCTTCATGCGCAGAATTCATTGTGCGTACAAGGGTGGTTACTCATCGAAAGAAGTTCTCGGTTCAGCTTATCTTGGAACCATCTATGATGACTCCAGCATGGAGAGTTTCAATTTTCCTGGAGGATCTCCAAATGTCTTTGGTCGCTGCTTCATTGAGGTGAGTCTATAAAGGCCAACTTATTGATAAAAGTAGGGAAATGATGTTTTTCTTCTCGTAAATTGTGTTAAATGAATTTACTGGTTCACCACTAATCTTTGGGTTCATTTTGCAGGTGGAGAATGGTTTCAAAGGGAACAGTTTTCCTATTATTATTGCAAATGCTGACATCTGTCAAGAGTTGAGAGTTCTTGAAACTGAGCTCAAGGAAGATGTGGGAGCAGCAGAAACTGTGCATGATGAGCAGGCTCTTGATTACAGGCAACCAAGGTCGCGGGATGATGTTCTGCAATTTCTAAATGAGCTGGGTTGGTTGTTTCAGAAAGAAACTCCTTGCTTGGATTTCTCCATTCTGCGATTCAAATTCTTGTTTGCATTCTCGGTGGAACGAGACTGGTCTGCCCTTATTAAAATGCTTCTAGATATTCTTGCGGAGAGAAGCTTGAAAGGAGATGGCTTATGGCAAGAATCACTGGATATGCTCTTAGAAGTTCAGCTCTTGAGCAGAGCGGTTATGAGGAAATGCAGGAAAATGGTCACTATGCTTCTCCACTGCTCCGTCACAGTTGGAATAAATGCTTCGAAAGTGTATCCTTTCCCTCCAAATATGGCAGGACCTGGTGGAGTGACACCGTTGCATCTGGCTGCATCCATTCAAGACTCAGACGACATGGTTGATGTGCTGACTGATGATCCTCAAGAGGTAGAGCACATTCTATCTTAGTATTCATTGTGGTATTGTCGCGAATCCTCCACAAATATTTATGCTAATATTTTGTCCATGATGGCTAAAAATGGAGTGATATTTCTTCCTTTAATACTTACATAATTATATCTTATTACTGCTGTTATATGTTGATCTTCTTTTTGAGTTTTGAACTAATTTTGGTTGTTCCTATGGTGCAAAACTATCTTCAGATCGGTTTGAGCAGCTGGAATTCGATTCGCGACGACAATGGACAGTCGCCGTATGCTTATGCGTCATTGAGGAACAACCATTCATACAACCGTCTAGTGGCTAGGAAGCTTGCAGACAGGAGAAATGGCCAAGTATCAGTTAATGTTCGAGATGAAAATCCATATATAGGCATGTCGCAGACGACTGGAGGCGTCAACAGCTCTGTTGCCCGACGGTTCTATGCCAGATCTTGTGCTGACTGTGCCATGAAGGACATCAGAGACGTCAGGTCTCATCCTCGCATGCGGGTGCCCCTCTATCGCCCCTACGTTCATTCGATGCTGGCAATTGCAGCAGTATGTGTTTGTGTCTGCCTCTTTTTCCGAGGTGCACTACGTCTTGGCTGCCGCGCCGAGCACTTCAAGTGGGAAAATCTGAATTTTGGCCCGCGATAGTGTTTGCAATCCAGTTAAGTCCACCATCTTTAGGACTTGATTCCTTTAGTCCCTCCTTCTCGAAGACGCCACAGTTTTTGGTTTTGGATCAGCTCACAGAACTCCTCAGAGGATGAAATTTTGTTGGCCAGCAAGGTGGTCTTCTTTATCAGAGACGATCAAGGAAGAGAGATCACAGCGGCTCATCGTAACGAAGAAATCATTGGAAGGGGGAGATATGAAGAGAATGCGCATCAGGGAGCAGTCCTGTTTTATTGTCACTGATGTTTGTTTTCTTTTTCATTTCTTTCTATATTATATAGTATTTTTTTTTTCTTTTTTTGACCTATTGTCTGTTATTATAACTTTATTTCCTTTTTTTGGTGGTTGATAGACTCATGGGAGATTAACCCAAACGAGCCCCCATGGATCTGAATCTGTATAATGGGGAAAAGTATCATGTTAATCTAAAAGCATGTTATGTACTGATGGTCTAGCAATAATTTCTTGTAGGTCAACAGATTATATACTAAATTGACTAATTCTTTCATTCATATGTATATATATAGTCACACGCTCTTATCCGTTCTCTGTTCTCGATATGAATACGTTATATGATGCAGTAAAGCCAGGTCGGTTATTTGCTCCTATCTTGAATGTCCCTTTATAGGTATCCTCTTTCGTCTTCTCTTGTTGTGACTTACCTTTCGAAACAGAAATGTTGGTGTCTGGAAAGGGACCGGCTGTTCATGAATCATGAGCTCATCTCTTGCCTCATGGGTTATTCTTAATGGAGTATACACCATCTCCATTTAAATCAAAATCAAGCAGCTGAGAGTCTTAATATACTTTAAGATAATTGATTTTCTAGACTATATTAAATTAGAGAGACTGGTGTGTGATCGAGGGACTTCATGAGCTCATTACTTTGGTCATCGTGGCTGCTACTCTTTGGCATCCGTACTCAATGGTCTCTACCTAAATCACGATCGATTATAATATGTTTTAAGACAATTAAATTCTTTGGAGTCACTGAGATATGGTGCTTATAGGGTCCAAATGAGGGAGAGGGTATGGATAAGCATTTGTACGTGGAGGTGCCTGGGACCATGCAGGGAGATGGTGGGTTTCCTTGGGGCCGGGCATCCTGCTCATGGAGGGTGGTGGGGCTGGAGGCAAAGAGGGTGGTGGTGGTGGTGGTGGTGGATGGAGATTGCCAGAGAAAAGGACGGCCACCGCCGGTAGCGTGGATTGATGAGCTGTCTCGCATGGCCGAGCTGTTCGCCACGCTACGACCTACGCCAAAGATAAAAAAGAGCTCGCGTGTTCATGATACATGTTTGCCGCATGGACGTAGCTTTGTTGGACCATCCACTTTAATAATTAATACCATATTAGAACGGTTTTATGTAAATACCCTCCTAGCTTATTAATATATCATAGAAACCCTCTTAACTTATAGCTTTATCATGAAAGGCCCCATTTTATTGGTATTTATATTGTGCCCCTTATTGTTGACTTTTCATTGCAGAAAAATCTCCAAGATTATTTTGAGTTAAGTCTATTATCCTAGTTTAAGATATGTTATCATTATATTTTATAACAATAAAGATTTATGTACTTGATCACCTATCATTTGCTTTGCCTTCAATCAATAGCGAGATACAAATTGTTTATTCTATTCTATCGATAGACCAACACCGATGGAGTAAGGGTGCGTTTGGCAAACCTGAATCTGATGAATTAGCTGAATGAGGAATATGTGGAATTAGCTGAATGGGGAATGAGCTGAATCTGGTGATTCCGTGGATTTTGGTTCTGTTGTTTGGTTGGTCTGTATGGAATGAGCTGAATCTGTTGATTCTGGCGTTTGACTTGTCTATAATGGATGAGCTGAATCTGCTAATTTTGTTCAAATTAATAATAAAACTTTAATTTTTTTTCAAATTAAGACATGTTTTTTATTATAATAATAACAATACCCACGAGATATGATTGATCAAAATTATTGAAAATTTAGATCAAATTAATTCTTTGAATGCATCTAATCATGTAAAATAATTGATCGAAATTATTGAAAATTCAGGTATAATTTAAGTTATAATATATTAACTGATTTTATAAATTAAATTACATCAAATATTTGCTTTAAAAAATACTCAATATTAGTCTCATAACGAAGATATCGATGATATCTTTCCAATGAGACTAATTTCATAAAATTTCAACATGTATATTTAAAGTTATGATAAATATAGCCATTTTAAATATCAAGAGGATAAAACTATCATTTAAGAAAATGTTAAATCTTGGGATTTACAGCGGCATCCGCTCGAATGCCGCGATTCCAAATTCTGGAATCCGACTTGGGTCGGATACTGCCCATTCCAAATAGTAAAATTAGCCAAACATGAGAATAGATGGAATGCGGAATCCGCTCATTCCTCATTCCATCTAATCCTTCTCATACCATGCTTGCCAAACGGACCCTAAATCAATTGATCGATATCTCACTACGATGGAATGTATCAATGATTGAATCAATAAATATCAGTAGTGAGATATCAATTAATTAATCTAATTCATCGGTATTAGGTGACAATGCATATGCCACGTGACATATAAACAAATCATTAGCACTCATTCCATAACTCCATCTGCTTCCATGAACAAAGTGATATGACCCTCAAACAAATGACCGATAAAAAACAGAAGAGAGATAATGCATGATCTAATTAAAGATGCCATTTTCAGAGACTTTTAGGAAAGCTGCATCCCTATAATAGATAAGTTTGTGTCTCATTCCACCAGTGCAACTGTAGGTAAATATATGGTACCGTCGCCTCCAACCCCCATTGTGATGGTCTCATGAGGATGGACGTGATGTTTTGAATCATGTGTTAGGATGACCCTAATGTTAACCTTCGGGCTGAACTAATAAAAAAAAAAAAACTGCAGGTAAATATCACCGTACCTGAACAGCAGCTGACCCTGCCATAAACAAAATATCGAACCTTTTCTGGTCTTTACAGGAGATGCAAATTTAATCTCAATAGGTAACATTAACGATGAAAAGGATATAATTCATTTATCAACAGCATCATTTCAATTGCAATCGTCTAATCCTGGATGGGCTGCTATTGATACCCAAGTCTACCACTGATTCAATTCATTAAGGACAGAAAACAAACGGTAAACATCAGCAGTTCACACGAACAAATAGAAATCAAACATAAGTCCACAGTCTAAGTGTCACAAAGAAAAACACTATAGCAAATAATTAAAATAGCACAAAAATTGACTCACTTAAGTAAGGTTCATATGTCTCTAGATAAAATTTTTTTAAGTAACTGAGCAAAACTCTGGGAATGATTTACTTGAAGCACTTGGCATCCAAGAGGGCCTCCCCCTCAAAGGGCTCCTGGTCCTCAATCATAGCATTGACTCGTTCTTTCTGTGCTTCGTCGGATAAGTCAACCTTAGTCCACTCATACAACTCCATGTCATAGCACTCCTCCATTACGAATTGGGGGATCTCCGTCCCTCGGAAAAGCCACAAGCCCTTCACTTTGTATGGGGGATCTGACCCAATCACAAGCATCTTCCCAAATGCATACTTGCGAGCCAAGTCCATACGCTGCAGAAACCCGCTCACCTTGTTCAGTGTCACAAAAGAGACGGTGTTCTCATCATTGTACTTGTAGTTACAGAACCAAAGAGAGTAGCCTTCAGGGTCATACATATCCCAGAATCCTGAAGGCATAAACCAGAATGAATTAATAAGTGCCAAATCGCCTGAGTCTCAGATGCAAAATAAAACACAATAGGCACTCGTGATATATATATATATATATATAAGAAAATGATGGGGAAGAGGAAGGAAAGAATGCAAAGACAGTGCAACTAGGCAACCATAAACCAGTGTCTAGAAAACCATCACCTATCAATACCAAATGCAATGATAGCTCGTTCAATTCCAAGCCAGGATAAAACATCTCTAAATAGAAAAACCAGGGAAATCCTATATAGACAGTCATCATCTCCTAATATATTTCAGGCTCATAAGCCCAAACAAGCCCCTGTAGCATTCCAAGAACTAAATAGCATTTATATATCAAGACTGAAAGTGAACTTCTAATACCGGGATAAACTGGCTTAACCTGGGATAAGGATTCCTCATCCCGGAACCAAACGAGGCCCTAAAGTCACCACTCAGGTACTTATAATGAAAGTTCTTTAGAAGCCTACAGTTCTTAAGAATGTGCAAAATCAGCCTTTTCTTGCATAAAGGGCTGTTTCTTTTGATGGGACCCTGAAACATTTTTCCGAAAACATGCCTTCAGAAAATCCAAGACAACCAGACCCACAAAACAGTTGAGCAAAATTAAAAAAATAATTGACCCACATCATAGCCTTATAAAATAAAAGACTCAAGCAGACTCCGATAATTGCACAAAAAGGATATCTCGATACCTTTAATGGCAACCTCACGGAAGTTAGTCTTGGTGTTTGAATACAGTCTCTTCCACTCGTCCAGGATCATTTTACTTGGAGGTAACAAGTCAAGAGAATTCTTCGCCTTAGGTTTTGGTGCCTCTTCCTCAAAAGCATCTTCAACCTTCGGCTCAGGTTGTTTAGCTGGCTCTTTCTTGACTTCCTTCTTTGCCTCTTTCGGCTTGGCTGGCTCTTTGGATGGGGCAGGCTTTTTCTGGGACTGCACAGGAGGCACAGATTCTGCCTGATTCACCTCACCTAATACCTTGCGGAAGTTTGGTTGATTAACAATAGTCCAAAAGTATCGCTCAACATGGGGAAATTCCGAGGTAAAACTCTTGGTCATGATTCGCGAAAATCCCATATACAGGTTGCATGTCATAATAATATCAGCCAGTGTAATGCTATGTCCCACTAGGAAGGTGTTAGTTGCAAGATGACTATTCAAAGCACCAAGTGTTCTCTTCAAATAAGAGATTGCAGCTTCCTCAGCCTAAAAGAAAAGAAAAAATTGAAAGCTGAGAACAAATAACACATCTCAAGTTTCTTAGCGTTGATAAGGTTTTAAGGCTAACCAGAGGAAGATAAGGAACCGGACCAAATCCAGCTCTCGGATAGAACCACCGGGCAATACTTGGATCAACTTCAGTTGCAGCGAAGTCAATCCATTGCTCGATGAGAGCCTGAAAATAGATCTGAGTATTAAAACTAACATAACTCCCAGTAAACTAGATAAGAGTTGGTGAAAAAAACCTCACATATTCAATTAGCGAGGACCCATATAGAGGGTTGTCAGCCTTCAAACGAGAAACTGAATGCCAGAAAGAGCACATTTTAGTACAGAAAAATGGGTAATGACATGTAGAAAGACTCAAACTTTCATACCATAACGAGCTATTGCATTGCTCTCAAAAACAGGACCATCGGGCGTTTCCAATACAGGAACCTAAGAGACCATAAAACCATATTAGCGGAACATTGTACCAAAGCTCATGGTCATATTTCAGACCATCTTTAACTTGCAGGAACAATCACATACCTTCTCCATCGGGTTCATCTTAAGAAACTCTGGAGTCTTATTTGAGACTCCCATCTCAAAATCCTTGACGAGCTCAACATTGACCCCACTGTACTCTGCCGCGATAAGCACTTTGAACGCATTTTTGTTTCCGCTTCCAGCATGCAGCACCTATGAGAGAGAAGAATTAGCACCGCAATCGAACTTTCAAGGAAACTATATGCAGACACCTGAACTTACACATAATACATGACCAGCGAACACATTGCTCAAAGAGCTTTTGTCCCAACTTCAATGGTACTATACTTGGTCCAATATGCAGGTCAACTATTTTTCTTTCTTCTCCTTTGGCTCAGTATTCATCTAATCAGATACAACTCTCATCTTCATTTGGCAAACCAACTGACTTAGAATGCTCAAATATCCTATTCTAGTTAGCGAGTTGTAGCCCCAGCAGCATAAATTTCTTATTTTGACAACTAACGAGACCAAAAAAAATAAAGATCTTATATCAGGTTAGATGAAGCACCCGAAAAATGCTAACCACCATTAAGAGAGTAACCCATCATCAAAATGATTCTTTACATAGGTCTACACTAATGAAGTCAATACAGGCCTGGTGGAATCCTATGCGATTGGACACCCAAAATTCTCTCACAATCCTCCTCAGAACTCTAGTATCCATTGAGGTCTCCAAGTACTCCACTCCAGAGATATATAGGCACATCGCGACAAGCAAACTCAGTTCCAATTTCATATAGTGAGAAAGTCTAGACTCAAAAAATTCAAATGCTCAAAAGATATCGCATTATCTTTGATGAATAGCATGCCGATAATCTAGAAAAACTATAACAAAGCCATATGCATATTCGAAGTCATACACATGCAATAACGGACACAACAAACATCTAAAAATATGCCAATCCTGCAAAGATATTGCTTGACAAAACTACACAGGCAAAAATATCTTAACATTGGCAAATAGCAAGCAAGGATAAAACTTTAAACAAAACGCATGATTCCTAATCCCTACGAAACCCTACAACACCACCGACCCATGGGCAAAGAAGAAGCCAAACCTAAAATTAAGCACTAACTAATAATTCTCGTATAAACATAAACATCGAATCACGAACATGACTGGAGAGTCTAGCAATTCATTAAAACCACAAACTTCGAGCTTCAACCCAAACTTTTTCTAAATAGCAGATGTATCTGAATACTCACCAGCGCCATGGATCCGATGGCGATGAGTTCGCTGGAACACAGATCTGAACAAAATCGCAACAAAAACGTCAGAAAATACAAGAAAATAAAGTGGTTATTTGCATAAAGAACAAGAAATCGCCTCCATAGAGCGATAAAGAGGGGGCACCTCTGACCTCTGGGAGAGACGCAAAGAGCAGTGGAGTGGCGAACGGCTGAGGGCAGAGGGCTGAGGGAGATGACGACCCGGGGTATCTTGTAGGGTTTTATAAAAGGTAACGATGTAGCATAGAGCGTATCCAAGCCGTTTGTTAATGATCAAACGGTGATTCTATAGTAAGTTTGTCAGGGCCCATATCACGGCTGTCCAAGTGATTCGGCCCAAATATATTATGATTCGCATCGCACTAGAATAATGAATATGAGATCTTTTTTGCGTTCTGATTCAATATTTGGATAACTTAAAAAAAATACAATTCTACTTCTACTTGGTTCTATTTTTCTCAATTTGAAGAAACAAAAGTAACATTTGTTTTTTATCCTAAGAATGGGCGCTTTTCTCGTGAAACTTCGTTCCACCTCATAGATGGGGAAAGTTGAAATATACAAGATAATTTAAGAGAAATGAATAATTACAGAGACATAAAAGTTAGAGATCCATTGTTCCTGTTGGTGCAAACCAATGTCATCCCAACAAGACCTTTCGGTTTAAGTTGTTAAGACTAGATTCGACAACACCTGTTCATCATAGGAAGATGGAGATTCATATACTATGAGGCTGTCTTTTTTTTTTTTGACGCGAATTAAAAGAACAGGGGATGTATACAAGAGAGAATTCACAAAGCCTACCTATGCTCTCCCAGATCTCCCGAACAACTCGAGCGCAAGATCATGGTGCTAATTATCATAACCTTGGCATAATGTTTAATACGGAATACCGTAATAGCATACCTCATCCAGGTCATATGTACAATTTGTTCATGATCGCTGCTGCTCACTTATTTCGTCAAAATGTTGTTAGTGGCTTAACTTTACGAAAAACATCAGAGAGAGAGAGAGAGAGAGAGAGAGAGAGAGAGAGAGAGAGAGAGTAATAGTATTGAGAGCTGCAAATAGATTAGAAGAAGAAGAATAAGATGGTGTTTACAAAGCAGTCAAATTTACACACAACTGCCCAAGTCCATCATGCTGGGTGCATATTACCTTCTAGGGGGTACCTACCCTCAAAAACATAGTTGGACCCACCCATTTGTTAGCCAGCTCCCTGTTGGGTAAGAAACATTGAATTGAAAAAAATTACAAAGAACCAAGGTGTGACTCGTCAAAATCTTGGCCGACGAACTCAAACTCTTCCCTCTATACACTGTACATACTAGTCTTGATCGTGTCAGCCATTGAGCTTCGCTAAGAACTGGTTGAGATTGTATTCTTCCGAGTACTGAGATTGATCCCAGAGCTCTTCGAGCCCGCTGATAATAGCTTTCAAGCCCTTCCCACTGGTGGTGGATTTGGTGTCTCCATCCACCCCGCCATTGGAGCTGCTTGGACCAGCAGTAGTCTGCTACAAAGGAATCAAAGCAAATCATGCAAGGAGATGATTGGTTGATAGGCTAAACTGCAACATGCCAGAAATTGGAACAAAAAAAAGCATAAAGGATGTGACTGACCTTTCTCGTCAAAGGCATTGGAGTGAATAAGTCGAGCAGTTGATTCGTATTCATGGTTTTAAGACTGGCATTCTCGGCATTAATGACAGAATTAGCAACAGAAACCTTAAATTTCTGGAGGCTCATAACTTTCTCTTCCAGAGTGCCACGCATGATGAGGCGATGAACGTGAACAACCTTCCGCTGACCTAGCCTATGAGCTCGGTCCATGGCCTGCAAAGATTTACCAAAATAATGATTTCCAAATCATCACACAAGGTGATAAGACCCTGCAGATATTTAAGCTTCCCTAGAAAACGCATATATATAAGTCTCTGTTGGAAGAATTTCATGAACTAAGGTTCTTTACATTGGCTCCAAAAGATTAAACAAGTGCTTGAACTAGGGTTCTTTACACCATGACAGGAAGACTTGTATATTGATGGAGGGCACACACCGCCATTCTCCTCTATCGGATGACTTCAACCTCCTATAAACTATAACCTATGAGGATATTCTTGTCTAAACTGATGTTATATATTTAGAAAAGACGTAATAAAAAAGCCTGAAATTTCCGATTTGTATTACATTAGGGATCATCTGAAGTAACCTGATGTTTGGAGAAGACTACTCTTAACGAATCATTGCAGGTAACTACTGACAAACAAAAACTACAAAAATTTGCACACCTGGTGATCTTTCATTGGATTCCAATCATGCTCCATGAAAACCAATGTATCAGCCGACGTCAGATTCAACCCAAGCCCACCAACTGCATATCCATGTATTTATCAGTCGAGTCCGAAACAACGCAAACTATGCTCATAATGAAAACTTACCATGAGTAGTGAGCAGCAGCACATCAATAGTAGGATCTGAATTAAATGCTTTCACAATTTCAAAACGCCTTTCCGGTTCAACAGAGCCATCTAACCTCAAGTATGTGACACTGTTTGTAATAAAGTTCCAAATTAGTAGTTGAAAATGATCAGAAAAGGTCAGATGTTGGAACCTTGCAAATTAGAGTAGCATCGATTCCAGAAAGTTTCACCACTAATTCAAGATAGCCTGAACATAAATACAGATGTTGGAACCAAATAAATCAGAATAACATCACAGTCCACATGAATACATGATGGTGTCATGCAATCATAGCCGCAAGCTCCCTTTTGCAACGCTTAAATTTATGCACTTGATCACAAAATTTGATCATGCAAGGAATTCATAAATGAAGATACCTTTGGCATACAGAACAAAAGAAATCACATCATAATGAAATGAGGCAAACGGCCAAGAAGATGAACTGATATACTCAAACTTCGGTACAAGCATTTACCTTTTCATGTGAAGTTGGAAGAGATCCCTCTCAATTATGTCAAGGAAGGACTGCAAGAGAAGTGACGCAAAAATGATAGAACCGTACAAAAGAAATGAATTCGGAAGCCATCAAGTAAAGCTTTACCCTGTGTTGTGCGAAGACCAAAGCTCGATGCTGCCCTAGAGTCACTGCATCTTCGGAACTTGATGTATCTACCCCTATTCCGCACTCTTCTAGAATTTCTTTCAGAGCAACCAACTTAGGAGAATGGTGAAGTTTATGAAGCTCCGGGAGAATATCAGCACAGCCAGGGATGGCTTCTGACAGATGACAGAGCAGAGATTCTGGAGGTCTTTCACCAATTGCAAGCAACGGATGACCACAAAGCTTTAGTAGATATTGTAATGCCTTCATATACAAGAGCATGAGATGATTAGAAATCGGGACATCAACCAAAAGCTAAGGTATAAAACGAAACTCCAATCTACCTGGAAAACATGAGAAGTCGCTTTTCGTGGAGGTGCTACTGCTGCGTTAGGGGTCTCGTTTTCTTTCAACAATTCCGATAGTTCTGTCTTTGCATCAGAGCCAGAAAACTGTTCATATAACTTAAGCTGTACAGGACTGAGATCGCAATATCTGTCCTGAATAATTTTCTCAGGCAGATCAGATAAAACCTCATCCTTTGTTCGACGGAGGAGGAAGGGCATAACCTTGAAGCAAATAGAGATGTAATTAGTATGATACCAAAATGCAGTACATTTTTAATCGTAACATAACTGAGGCTAACCTGTTTATGCAATGCTTCTATGGCAAGAACTCCAGCTTCAGCATCCTTTGCAGAACATTTTGCATCCTTGGATGCCAGCAATGGTTTTCCATAACTTGCTTGAAACTGTAGAAGCCATCTGAGTCAGAACTCATATGGTTTCATAGCATAAGGAAGATTAAGAGGGTAATAAGAAAGTTAAATAGGGTAATGCCTACTTCAAAACAATGAAACAGGCTCTTTAAAAGATGGTGTAAACTGGTCCTATAGAATCCATCCTTTCAAATATAAAGACATTCTGGATATGACAGACTCTTGCAAATAAAGGAATAAGCTTTCACTGCCAGGACCAAATTGGAGCAAGGTAGCGCCACAGAACATGTACATAGAAGGAGCCCAGTTACAGGGCTTCTTGCGAGCTGGAATTAGGTATTCAAGATTTGAGTGTACTGATAACACATATCATCATGCATTTTCAGGCATATAACTCATGCCTTCTATGCCAATCATATAGGAAATCAAGTAACTGAATTAAGAAGCATTTTTACTATCTTCATCGAAATCTAAGACAGGGAGGGAAGTTTCAATGAAGGACTGGCAAAAAAATAAATAATAATAATAATAAAGCAGCTCTTACTTTTAGTAAATGCCAACAAGAAGGTAGCATAAATCAGACATAACAGTTGCGAACAGGTATGAGGGTTGTGGTACCGTTTACGCGGTCCATAGCTTGATCCTTCGATATCGAACATGTAGAATGTAACAGAAACCTACTTGAACCTCAAAGCTAAAAAGAGTGCATTCAAGAGCACTACAGAAGCTTTAGGGTGATACAACATGCTTAAGATGGAAACACCAACCAATGCAACTATTCTTTAGCATAGATTGACAACAAAGCAAAACAAACAATTTCCATTAATAGCCCATACTGTTCTAACAAAATGCAACTTGTACTGCACTAAACTAGTTTTACAAAAAAAATTGCACTCTTACCAAATACACTATGAACACACAGAAAACAGTGTACTTGCACAAACAATAATCTTAAACATCAACCTACCTGCCTCTCTGTCCCGAGAAAGCCAGGCATTAAAAAGTCAAAGAGGGACCACAGCTCCAAGACATTATTCTGCAAAAGTAGCACAAGCTTAATACTGTCATCTGGAAAAATTATCAAGGCCAAAGTTTTACAAAGATAAAGTCAATGATTCAGAAGGAAAGAACTGGTTAAAAGTCATAAACAAAATGGCATTTAAGGCCAAACCTGGATAGGGGTGCCACTTAATATAAGACGGTGCTCAGCTTTCAACTGCTTAACTGCGGAAGTAATCTTAGATTTTGGGTTCTTGATGATATGCCCCTCGTCTAATATACAGTAATTCCAAGAACGCTTACCAAGATAATCAATATCCTTACGAACGGTGTCATAAGAGGTTATGATGACATTAAATTCATCAAATTGTCCGCGAAGTGCTGTTCTCTCTGGAACAGAACCAACATACTGGAGAGTAACCAACACGGAACTGTTGATATACTTCTCGATTTCATATGCCCAGTGTGCCACTAATGTGGAAGGACAAATAATCAATGAAAGAGGATCCTGATCATTGGTGCAAGCACGGCGCTCTACAATGTCGGAAGCCACTATGGTTGATGCCTGTAGTGTTTTACCAAGTCCCATGTCATCACAGAGAATTCCATGAAGCTTGAATCGTCTCAAGAAAGCTAACCAGTTAATACCTTCTTGCTGGTACCTGCATCAAATATGGTTAAAACAAGGATATTGTAAGCATTCATGGCAGCATGCATTTATCTAAAGAAACCATATGAACAATAACCACATCAGAATAACCACCTGAGTCCCATATGACTAACAAGAAAATTGATTTTAGGTTGTAGTGGAAATTCGAGGTTAAAATTAGAATGCCTATGTGCTTTTCGAACGGCCATAGAGAGAATCGTGAGATACCAGAAGAACTGATTCTTTATTTCAACTGTCAATTGAGCACTTGAAACCTATAGATGAAAGTTTGGATTATTGAGATACAAAATAAATCACAAATGAACCTAGACCAAGACTTAGCAATTGATAAATAGATAACACCTAATCAATTTGATCACTTGCAAATAAGTGAGCCCACTTTTTCATCGTCAGGTAAAAATAAAGAATGAAGTGAGAAACAAATTTGGAAGGCTGATTTCTCAAAAGAATGAGCATGCGGAATCCTGCCCCTAACTATTGCATCTAGATAATGTTTCCAAAGCTAAGGCAGTGCTTCGAATTTCCAATGTTGACAAAGGTTTCTCTTTACTCCTTGGTCAGGAAGTTATGGATATCTCAAAGTTGAGTTTCTCCAAGAAGAAGTTTGTTTTGGTGAGCATACAGAAAGCAAAAAGAGAGATGCAGAATGCAGAACCAAAATTGAATAGTTCCAACTTAACAAAAAACTTAATTCCCATGATTCTAGGAACTTCTTCGTTGTCTAAGATCCATCACGAGACACTTTCCATTTTCCTTCTTCTAACAAACATTTAATACCAATATTTGACTTTGCAACTCCATACACCAATATCTATATATTTGCCCATTTCAGAGTTCTCCTTAGTTGCAGCTACTTACATGCTTGTTTGTCAACGGCCACTGAAATATAAATACTTTTGTCAAAATTTGGTACTAAGAAGTTGCAGCGGCTAAGTTCTTAATTGACAAAATAAAGAGAAGAAGCTGAAATTTAAAAATTTGAAACTGAAAATCATCTTGGAGTTGGTTACCAAATAAGGAAATACCTTCTCAGTGCCACTTTGAGGTCAACAGAAAGCTTATAGTCATCAATATGAGAGTTGTCAAGTAGTTGCTCCAAAAACATTGTATCTTCCGTATTTTTAGATAATTCTTCACTGAGTCCTGTTGGAGGAGGGAGTCCTTTAGCCAATGGCAGCAACGGTACTAGTGCAGCAAAACTATGAGTGACAATCTGTCTGACAGCTTGATCAACATCACTCATACATCTAAGGAGAGGAACAACAAGTAAAGGAGCATAAGCTACAAGCTCGACTCCCAAACCCTGAACAAGCAAACTGACAAGCATGCCAGCACCCTGTCTTGCATGCACAGATGAGGAATCTCCCAACATTGGGATGGCCTTCTCAATGACAGCACCCATCACCTCCACTGTCATAGACTTGGCCATGGAGGTGATGCACCTTGAAGCAGCTAATCTAACAGCAACATGGCTATGGCGCACACATCCAACAATGCAAGGAAGAAGAGTGAGCAACTTAGGTCGTAGAGTCTTCTCAACAAAAGGCGAGATAGAACGGACAACCTGCGAGGTGGAAATTAAAGTGACAAGAAAAATATTTGATCAAATACCAACAAAAGCTCAAATGTAAAAAAGATATAGACTGTTCTTTATTAAACAGTTATGAAATACTGTGTCAACCAGAAATAGGCAATTCCTACTAGTCATTTCGAGAAATACCACATGAACTTTACATGCCCACCACATTTATGTAATTGCAAATATCCCCCAAGAAATTCAATCCATAAATAAGAGATGTAAAAATGCTTAAATTAAAAAACACAGAAAAGGAAAAGAAAACATAAGCTAGTATCTGCATAACAAAATACAGATTTACACAAGCTAAGCAAAAGGCATCACAATATATATTTCTCACATAGTTATGCTTTATTTCTCCTGCACTGAAGTTAGAGAAGATTCCTGTTGTTTCAAAAATGGAAGTCTCAAATACCATAAATAGCCATCATGATTGACTTTCAATCCAAAACTGGCTTTCCATTACCATAAAAATGCAGGATAAGTATGTACAACACCAACTTGATTTTAGCATCCAACTCCACCTCTCAATACATACAAGAAAGGGGAAAGGGAGGTAAAAGGATAAATGTAACAAACCTGGATGTTGTTTATCAGAGCCTGCGGATCCACATCCTTAGAAATGACAGATATTTCTGGCATTTGCTCAAACTCTGCAGAACTATGGGCTCCGACATTCATGGGTTTGAGAATCTCAGTGAGACAATCCCACAGCTTTGGAAGCCTATCAAACAATGATGGCCCAAATTTCTCACATAGATTCTTCAACACCAGTTCAGATCCTCGCCTGCTTATATATCCTTCTGTTCTTAACCTATCTTCAGCTGTTGATTGCGTCTGGACCTTTGTCTTTTGTATGCTTGTAACCCTCCCAGACAGCAAATCTTGATCATCAGTGACTTCCATAGAACTTATTAATGAAACTTGAGGCGTCTCACAAGAGTCTGTACATGTTAAACTACAAATATTCTTAATTAACTTATCATTGGGGCCTGGTTTCCGCTCTATACACTGAAAAATGAGCTCAGAAAGTGCCTCTGCAGCCTTTCTCTGTAGTATTTCCTCCTGCACAAACAGTATATATGAAAGGTATCAATAAAAGACATTCTTACAATGGCTTGTAAGTTGTAACAAAACATTTAAAATCTTCGACCTGCTCCCTTTTGACGGCTGCCATCAATGGCAAAATTATAGGATTTAGCCTAGCTGGTAACTCTGATATCCAGACTACTGCAGCAGCAACTAATGCTGTGACAGTAACATGCAAATTGGTCTGCACATAATAGGCACATAAGAAGAATAGGTAAGCTAAGAAGAAGATAATATCCTCCTTAAAGCAGCTTAAAACAAGATGCACCAGATTTTTTAGATCTACATCAACTACATTTGCTCACTGAGAAAGATGGGCACGAGCCATTTCTGTTTTCACATTGATTACTTTTTGACAGGTCACAGTGTGAATATATACCTGAACACATTTTAAGTAGCCCGATGTGGAGAGTAATCGTTGTTTGGATGACTCTACATCATCCCAAAGCTGTTTTTCACTAGCTCCAGCACCATTTGAGTCAATAGGTAATGGAATTTTTGAGGCCAACATGATTGCATCATCAACACCCAGGGTCTCCAGATTAAAATTAATACCAGAAATCAAATCTTCGAATTTATCAGAAGATTGAATCAAACGTAACAGAACACCAGCTTCATTGCGCATCTTAGCATAAGTTTTTGAAAGCTCAGCATAGGGAAGACTAGAGTCTTTCGTCGGAAATGAAGGGTCAGAGCAAGCTAGCAAATCTAGTAGCCATTGTCTAATATGGCCCAAAAGTCCAAGTTTTACGGTGTGCGATTCCGAGGATTCGTTTCTTCTAAGCTCTTTGAACCAAGCAACAAGAACCATAGAGGCCACCTGAAAATAAATGCCACCTTTATGTAAAGAAGAGCAAGACAGGAAGCACAGATTTACCATCATGAAAGGTCATACGCATAAGAACAAAAAAGCAGCTTTACCTGTCTCTGAACACCTGACAAAGAAGTAAGATCACTCCACAGTGGATCAATAACAACTTGAATAGAAACCTCGGGCAGTCTGGAAGCAAGGATACCCAGGGCTGATGCTGTCACTACGCGTGTGTAAGTGACGGACTTCTCACTATCAGAACCTACAACAATCTTCATGCAACTCGTAGAAAAATCAATGTTCTTCTCCTGCAAGGAACTTTCTTTTGCAGAACCAAAACTGTACGTTCTACTGCTTTCAGTTTCATGCTTAACAGCTCTCATCTTAGCAGCAGCTTTAAAATGACTTTTCCGAGGAAGTGCAACAGGCCACAACATTTTTGCAGCATCCAAGGCAGAACCATAAGGAGTAGTTGCAAGCTGTATCCAGGAAGAAAAATATGTACTAGCAGCCTTTTCCGAATCTTGTTCTGGGCACTGTAATTGGAATATACATTAGAAACATGCACGTCAAGCTGAATACTACAAAGATATATATTAGCATGTTAAGTCGGCACAGTCTTCGTAAGACATTACCTGGAGAAGGAGCCTCCATACTCTCTCCGAGCACTGAAGAATATCTTCATTTGATTCCAGAAGCAGGTTCTGGAAGACAATCCTCAGTGCATCACCTAATATAGATGCAGGCCACAAGCTACTGCATAGTATATCATCGGAGCATCCCCTATATCCAACCTCAAGAAGCCTCTCCTGCATTTAATCCAGATGATATAGGAGGTAAAGAAAATGGTGCAGACTAAATGCTTATAAACTCACTTGATGGTAATGAAGGTGCATAAAAAGGATGTCTTGGTTAATGACGAAGACATGAAATAACAATAAACAAAATAAGGATTCATCTGAAAGTTTACCAAAGTGCGTATAGCAGAATGACGGACTGATGTAATACCATGTCTCATAAATGGCCATAACCTTGGAGTCACTGCTGACAATATATAAGGGTTTTCTTCACATGTGAGCCCCTCAATGTTTTCATCAACTTGAGATACTCTGTTCAGATCGAGCACCTCAGCTGCCTTCAATGTCCCTAGCATCTCTGGAACCATCTCTGGCTGGGTATATATCTCCGCCAATAAATTCATGACACTGCATTAAAAAGACCAGAGACTAAATGGAGCTAAACATAACCAAGTAGGACTCATAATTATGACACAAACCCCAAAAGTTCTGTTTCAGGAAAAAAAGCGAATTTAGCAAGAGACACCAACAAATGCTCACCCTTTGCTTGTATAAAAACTAGAAAGACCAATTTTGACACATACATTACAACCAATAGAAAACTCTATATGGAGAAAATTTCAAAAATTCGTTAAAGTAGCAAAATCTAGCCAGAAAAGGTGCCATGATCATTTTCTCGAGTGAATAAAGATGGATTATCGGCATTGATACATTGTCGAATACAGGTGCTTGAAAATAAAAACTGACAGGAAATTAAGTCAAGGGAATCTCGCATCTATTTAAATGGGTTAACGGTTTTCGACATAGGCAGATTATCTGCATCTACAGGCAGGTATGGTTTTTTTGTGGCCAAAGAAAGCAGAACGAGCATATAAAACTATTCGTGTGATGGTGCAAAGCTGGAGATCACTTTGTTATTAGTTGGTTTACGAGGAATCCCTATGCCAACAATATATAACCTTAAATTCAGGACCATGCTCGAACCTTGGAATAACACCGTCACTTTGTGTCTTAATAATCACTCAACTCAAACTTCACATTAGGATGGGAGACGTATTTTTCACATGCCATAAACTTGTTCATTAAAGATCTTGTCCATATGTAACCCTGCCACCAAAATAATATGTTCTTGCTGTCCTAGTTATGATCATTTATCCTTGGACCTATCATAGGCCTCTGAAAAATCAGAACATACAAGATAACCACATATGCTCCACATGCAGAATACCGCAAATCTAGGTCGAAAACTTCACACTATTAGAAAGCACGCTTATGGTTTTATTTCATCCTGCTACATGCTTAAATGTCGGTGGTTTGCACTGAGCGAGTGACGATATCATTTTCATCAGCTTTAATAGGTTCATGGGCAAGATTTCTTCAACTTGCTAAAACTATCGTGTCATTGGGTAGTTGGCAAAAAACCAAGCAATTAACGGGTAATCAAGCAAGCATGATTACTCAAGCAAGAAACCATGTTGGCGAAATTCTATCTCCCAGTCTACTACTTGAGGACCTCCATTGATAATTGAGAAGTATCGTCTTTGCTTGCTCCACATGACCAACCCAATGAGACGATATATCATATTCTCTAAGGAAAAATTTATTGCAAACATCCTGACCTAGCAAAATCCCAGCACCAAGCACATTCCCCTAGAAAATCTAAGAACCTTAGCCACTCAGCCTACATCAACCAAACATTAAAAATGACCCAATATATTGACACCAAGCAAATTCCCCTTCAATTTTTTAAACCTTTTGCAACATCAGTTCATGCTCAAGTACTTAACAAGTTCAAAACAGCCCTTGTCATAATAGACAATAGCCACAATACTGCTCATGCATGCCAGGACTGTCCTCTTTCAATGCCCATTCGTAAACACAAACACTAGAAAGCCTAAGTGAAAACTGGAAACGCAATGCTCGAAGCTCATGAAATGTTTGGTCGAACTTCCAATTTATCTAGGGACCAATGTTTCCTTTATGGAGTTATCTTGTGATAATTGTCATTGAACTCTCGCTAAGCACAAAACAAGCCACATGGATAACTTGCAATAAAAGGCAGACTGTGGATCAAGAAATATCGAGAAACCTAGCATGCACGAGATCCCTATTCAGTTTTTGCTGATGCTAGATAAGCTTGTTTTGCTTGATAAATCCATAGAACACTCGCTGCAAGCAACCATGTTGATACAAGTTTTGAAGAACAAACGTCCACATGGATGCAATAGTAGCTCACACAGAATGAAATTCAGGGTTGTTTTGTCCAGCCATATGAAAGGGGTGAGTGTACCTGCTAGTTGATGGACTAAGGTCATCCAAATCCAGCAAAATATCCCAAAGAAGCATAACAATCGAATGCAACATATTGCCTTTAAGGGAGACGATTGCAGCTGAAGCTGGTATTAAAGCTTCCGCAGCAACTGCTCTAACATCATCGTCTGAGTCCCCCAGCCCAGCTTTACAGGCAGGCAGAATGTAAGGAAGCAAATCCTGAAGCATTTCCTGAAGATAAAACACAAGGAACAAAATTACTCCAGAAAGATATAAGAGCTACAACATAGATCTCATACTTTTGGGTATTAAATAATATTTACCCTCCGGATATAAAAGTAAATATGTTTGCTTACGCAAGAAGCTAATTTTATCTATGTATAAAGATAAACATAACGCGAACCATCAATATCAACATAGGAAACATGTCACAGTTTTTAACCACTAGCTATCCTCCCCATACAGCAAACCTTGACCTCAGTCCAACATAGGTACTGGCCTCCAAGGTTTACTCTGCGGGCCAACACATTATGTGGCAGCCGACAAAGGTCATGTCGGTGGGCCACCGGCACTGGCACATGGATTGGATTTGTGTTTGTCCCGACCAGTACCGGCAAGGAGCAATAAGGGTGGACACATGGTTCTAATGGTCTGGCACGGGCATTCAACTCTCCGAGACAAATAGAGTTTTTGAGATGGATTATGAGGTTGTTTGGGCAAACAAAATCGGAAATAATTAGTTTTAGGCATCAAACATGATAAAATGTTACTAAAAAGCTCCAAGCCATATTCATTACCTTGCTGAGGTGGCATAGGAACAATGGCACTTTTCCTTTGCCACCTCAACAATGAAATATATATAGCTTGGAGCTTTTAGTAATTGTTCCTACGCCACTTGGAGAATGTAATGAATATAGCTTGGAGCTTTTAGTAACATTTTATCATGTTTGTTGTCTAAAATATATTTTAATTTCAATTTCCTAACAACCTCCTGATCCATAAAAAGCACCCAACTAGGAGGGTTTAATGCTCGTGTGGGACCATTAAAACTCTGTGCTGGACCACTGAAACTCCGAGTCGTTCCGTGCCAGTCAGGTATAGGCATGACACGTGCCACCAGCACGGTGTTTCTTGCTGACGTCAATGTCTTTTAATAGTCTGGATATTACTATCTACGAAGCAATGGTGCAAATGGCAGGAAATCAGAGAATAACAAAAACAAAATGAAATTCAACAGGAAGTGCAGCAGTAATACAGCCAACTGCATAGAGAACCTTATGGCATCAACCAGCACAGGCGCAACAGTAAACTGGAGAAGACAAAACAGCTTATATTCTTATAGAAAAGGGAAAACGGAGGAAAAAACACGAATGTAGGTGCATGAAGAAAAATAGATAAGACCATATAGCAAAAACAAACTGACATGCTAACTTTGCTTTCACATTCTACTCGCCTGAAGATACTAGCATTACTAAACTTGCTTCCCCTTTACTTTTGCGCCACTAACCAAGCTCCAGTTATGTACAGAGCCTAATAAACTAGAAGAGCTTTATCTCGGTATAAGCTCTCAAAAGTTGTACCTTTCTAACAGCAACCAGATATTTGATCCCAAGAAGGCTCCCATGACGAATTTCCCATTCTTGTCTGTACTGAAGAGAAGAAACAAAGGTGATAAGAGAAGAAGGAACAGGAATAACGCGCAAGTATAAAGAAAAATAAAGAACCTTAATTATGAGCTAGCGGACCTGCATCTGAAGTAAAACATTCAAGGTTTCATGAACTAGTGAAGGATGCATGTACTTGAGCACTGCACCAAGAGCTTGTGAACATGTCTCCCGAACAGGGGCTACAACTTGGTCAGAGACGTAATCACCAAAACTAGCAGGAAAAAGGCAAAATAAACACAAACAGTTAATACATACAGGACAGCAAACATGCTGTGCAACCTAACTAAATATGCATCTCTGAAATGCCTTAGAGGAGAAACTAGAAGACGCAATTCGTAAAGAGGAAGCACAAACTTAAACAGATAATCACAGGATAACGTAGTTATATCAGAGCAGTACCGATCTAATGAGAGTACACATAGAAACCGAATAGCACAATCTTGCAAGAATTCCCAGTTCTTGATCCATGAATGCCTTGCTATCTTCATTAATTTCATCAACTTTGAACTTTCAGGCAGACCTTTAAGGAATTTAGTCTCTGAAGTAGGGACAGCGTTTTGAACTTCAGAATGTGATAGCAAGATATCCTCTTGGTCATTGCACATAAGATTAGAACCATGGATACACGAATCCTCCTCCAGCTTTACAGGAGTAACAGTTGCACTGCCATTAGGAAATTTAGGAGCTGAATCCAATAGGAAACCATTCATCATTGTATCAGAATGAGGGCCCAAGACTTCGTCCACAGACCCCGTGTTTATCATCAAAGATAACCTGTCATCTCCAGACTTCTGCTTCTTGTAGTCTGTTTCACACTCATCAATTTGTATATTTAGATCAATTTCCCTTTCCCGCTTTACTGAGTTCGAGTAATCCCTATCATTCAAGTCAGCCAACCAAGACCAGTCCCTGCTTAGGTCAGGTATATAAACACCAGCACAGGAACCTTGATGAGCTAAAATTTCTCTCAAAGCCATAATAGCACCATGGCGAATTTCCCATACTGTAAACAGACAAACCAGATTTAAAAATTGTCAAACAGAAAGCAACTTCGGCAAAAGAATAGAACACTTATGGTTACAACGTAAATGACAAACCTTACTTGGATCAAACATATCATGAATCAGTTGCTCCACAAAGTAACGAAACGGCCACATGCCACTTCCATCCTGCTCAGCATTGTCTTCATCAACAGCAGCATCCATCATAATCTGAAAAGTAAGAATTTAATCAATTTAGAGTGATACATTTCAAAAAGTCAATCAGATATTAAGAATTTCAAATTTTTCCTTTGATCCTGTGTTTCCATAAAACATGAGAGGAACAGCCTACCAAATCAACCGAAAAAGAAGTATTTACAGGATTAAAACTGCCAGTTATAGTAATGTTGAACAAAAACCAACACAATTAACACCTGAATCTTTTTAAAACATCACACAAAACAATTCACACCCAAGAAGCATCCCTAGCAAGAAAATGGTCACAACAGCATGAGGCAGAGTCTTAAAATCTTTGCAGTTTCAGTTACAACGCCTTCAAAAAACGTCTCAAGCTTCGAAGTCCGAAGCCAAATACTGGCACAAAAGGCAAAAGGCTTCCATCCTGATTAACTTATATCAACTCCTTGAACCTCCACTTCACCTTCACCTTTCCCATCAAAAAAGCTAACCGTAACCACACACCCATGGCCTAATCAAGTGACCATCACCAGATGTTAAAGAACGACCAAGAAGAGGAAGACTAAGAAGCATGAACCGACAACCGATGGCAGAAAAATGATGCATGTCGGACTTATTTTCCATCATCTATTGGAGAGTTTCCCCCTCTCTTCTCAGTTTCCCCTTTTTCTCCTATTCTTTGCCTAGTTGTTGGCATTGATAAAGGGCCAGAATCGAGTTATTGTTCAAGGGCAAAAAGACATTGACCCAATGCTTCTTAAACCTGATAAAAGCTTTGAAATGCTAAAACAGAAACGTGTGTAGGTAACATATTGACAAACAAATTTCACCAGATTTCTTGCATGACATACAAGTTGAAAGAAAGCCAATTAGCATCAACAATAAAAAAGAGAGATACCCATTCCAAAAGAATACAAGACAGCTTATGGAATAAAAGCCATGCCAGGTGAAAGCATCTACCTTATTGCCTCCCTGTGGCTCCAAATATATTCCTGCTGAAGCACTAGGATTTGTAGCACATGGCATCTCAGGCTCATCATCTTCTGACCAGCCTTTAGAATGGTCCTTCACATTTACTTTTGCTTTCCTTTTTAACAAGTTCCGCTCTCTTGCACTAAGTCTTCTAGGAACCATGTTAGCAACTATTTGATGAATACTTTGTCCCGACCGAGATGCATGATATCCATGTGCAAGTCCATTACCAATCAATTGACCTTTGTGAACAAGGAGATCTTCATCCCTAATCATATCATTGACATCCATGAACTGCTCACAGACATCTAAACCTGCATAGGAACATTATACGACTGGTAAAACATTCTGCTATGGAACAAGAAAATATACGAATCACCATCAGTGGTTATGACATTAAGAACGAACATCCAATCCACATTAGCCAAAATAATTTCCAAAAAAGTATGAAGAACAACCTATCCTAACAAAAGAAATAAAGGTAACGGTGGTTGTTAACTTTAGCTTGATGCTAGTTATTCCTGCAAACTTGTTGAGTGAATGTTCAAACTTCAAAGTCATGAGATTTAACATGAATGAATTGTCGATTATCAAGCCATTTCTTCTATACTAACCAAAAAAATAAAAAATAAAAAACTCACAGCAGAAGTTGCAACGCAATATAACCTATGTCAAATTTGATTACCACCAAAATCCAGAGTAAGCTCATATCGAAGATGTTGCAACCTCATTCAATCTCCAGAGATGTTTCAGCTTAAGGAAGACGGTACACAGCAAGGAAAAAATCGTTGTGGATATAGACTATTTAACAAAGAACTTTGGGGGAAAAGAACATAAATATGAAGCTGTAGCAACTTAGAGAAAAATCAACCGACATGGACATAGAGTAAGGATACAAAGGAAAGGTTATATTTCCAACTGGAATCTTCTTACCCAACAAACATAGGTTGTTTATAGTAAATACCAGGTAAAGAGAGTAGTTCAATAACGATGACTGATCAACCATTAATGCCCCACTAACAGGTAAGCAACAAAATACATGTTCCAAGATTACTGCAATATCACACAAACTGATGGATTGAACACCATATTTCGGAAGGAAAGCAAAACTCGCAACATGTAATGCAACAGTCAGTAAGCAGATGAACAGATGGAGGTTGTTTTTGTAATATCATCCCATTGCATAATTAACCATCAAAGGGAAATATGAACAGACATTGTATGATTACAAGAAAAAATCGATTCTCCCAGCTGAGATATGCTAATTATCCTGAAGAATCAGTTGCTTTTCAACAAATTGTAAGATACAAAAACATCATGCATATCCATCAAACGGATGTACACCAAAGTAATAAGTGCTAACCCAAGCGACGCCGTAGGCTTTGCTTCTGGAGGGCCAAGCGCTCTGCAGGATTCTTGCTACTTTCACTTGCAACATCATATTCCTAAAACAAACATGCAACTAAGTAATTTGGCAAACTATGTAGATAAAAAGGAACTTACAAGCAAGCTATAAACACGAAACAGTTTCATAAGTTGAAAGAGACAAACAACCATCAAAACTGATATTGAGCATTTTATGAGTATAGCCAGTAACTTGAAAATAAAAACAATCTGAGTTCTACGCATAGAAAATCCTATCAAGGATCTACCATGTTCCTTCCAGATTAAAACAATCATACAGAATTAAGATCTGAAGATAGAATATCTTATCAAGAATCCACCAAGATCCCCCTACAGTAGTATTTTCTCCAAGCTGCACTTTACAAGGTCGAGAGATATCACTACCACAGGAGTAAACATGTATCAAACAACTCATGCAAGGAAGCAAATCTGCAGAAGAACATCTCAAGGTAGCAGCTTAAACATTCAAGTAAGCCTTTCATATACGCAATAATGACTGGACACCACTACCATATTACAAAATGAAAATGAAAGAGTAAGGACATCCAGTGATTACGAAATGTAAGCAACCCTAATTGTATCTATGTTTCCATGTATATATCCTGGGCAGCTTTCAAGGGACAAGCATTAGTCAAAATAGTTTGGGGAGGTCGAATCCGTAAAAACGTATCCTGATAAGCATTTCTGGCTTACTTTTTTTCAACAATTTGACTTCAAAAAGTCCTAAGACCAATGCGAATGATTATCACTTGTAAAACTATCCTTCTACCTGAAATTCCTATCTACTTAAAATCCCCATCTCAAGAAAGAGTATGAGCAGACAATGAGTATAGCAATTTTCAGTGCTGCAAAGGACAAAGGCTATGCTGGCAAAGTCCTTGCCCACCGATGCATATCGTGCCAGTAAATTACCAGCATGATACAAATACTTGGTGGATCCGTGCCAAGTATATTCTCATTTCGAAGAATCTCCGTGCATCAGCATGGGGTCTGTGCCGAGCACCTGCACTGGTACATGCAGTCGGCACGTATCATGCAAGCCAAAGACTATCACAACAATCATCCATGTCTGGCACTCATTATTATTATTATTGTAAGAGGGTAAACCCCAACCAACCCAGGCACTTGCAGCTCACATGCTTACCACGTAGAAATTCCCTAGATGCTCCAAAAAAGGTGCTGACATAGGAAAAATGTGGCAAGTAGATTTCATAAGGAAACTCAAGCAAACAATTGTAGCAGCCTTAAGACATAAGTATATTACCTGCCCGCCAGAGGCTAGCAATGGTGAACCAAATTCCAGCACCTTGTTGATATCAAAACTGCAAAAAGAAAGAAAGAAAGAAACAGAAGGAAAAAATGGCACATGTGAGACAATTTCATGATAAAAAGAATAACCAGTTTCTCGCAATACTAATCAAAACCTAGGCAAACCATGGAAGTCTCAAAGACTAATGATAATCACAAAATTGAACCAGAAATAACTCAAAAAATAAATAAATAACCTTCCGAAAGAAAGTCCTGACGTGACATCAGGTTGGAAATTTGACCACGTCGTTCTTGTGTTTTCATAACGATCAGAAAATCCTCCTTCCAAAATTTCTGCCTCAACACACACCTTAAGTTCCTTTAGAGAAGTGTGCTTGACATTCTCAGCTATCGCACCTATTGCTAAAGCAGCAGCAACCCTTGTATCCCAGTTTTTACTACGAAGATACTGAGAAACCTGCAGCAATTCAAAATGCAACTATCTCAAAATTTGCAACAAATCTCCCTATATATAGTCACAAAAGGAAAGAATGGGCTAGCAAGAATGTAGAGAGCAGGAATCAGAATGCCTCCCCAGTTGATTGGGCTAAATATCCAAGTATCCAACCTCTTTCATTTTCCAAAGACATAGTATCAGAAGTAAACAGAGTTCGTGAACAACCTTTTTCAAGAGAGAATTTAAGTCCTGAGGGTGTGACTTTGCAATATCCCCAATTTGCCGCGCTGCAGTGAATCTTGTTGCCTGAGTTGATCCAGCTAATTGTTTGTCATGGAAACATCTCTTGAGAACAGTATGAGTTCAAAGTAATGTAAGCAATAGATAAGAATTTAAATGAGACAAAAAGGCAGATGTTATTTAAACAAAGCACCAGTAACTTCTAAATGTTGGAGGATACAATCCAGTAAAGTGAGCAAACGATGAAGACGAGACGAATTTTGAGCCATAAAGCCTGTGAATGTGCAGGCTCTCTCATCCGAACCAGCCGTATGGGTATGTACAACAATAATCTCCTGGCCAACTTAAGCTTCTAGAATTAAGCAGCCAAATTGCTTTGACACGAAAATGGTACGAGAACTAAGCATGCGTCTGGTTCAATCAGCACCTGACGAGTTCTGAGAAGCCTGAAAAGCTTTCTTCAATTCAATCAAAAACACATACTCGGGAGAATAGATGCCATTATAAAGCCAGTTCAAATTACACTTTACCAGAATCTTCAACGAAAAAGTATGTTCCTATAAAAACAACTTGCATTTCAGCAGAAGTGGAAAAAGAGAAAGCAGTAGCAGCAGCAACAAAGAGATAGACTTTCTTAAAGGCGTGCAACAAATGCAGAAAAAGTCCAAAAAAGGTTCCTTCATTATGTCAGATAAACAGGCTGGCTGCAAAACCAATAAGAATGCAGCGATATTTTTTTCAGGCAATGACCATTCTATCCATATGTTTCCCAATGGACATCCATTAACTAGGAAATCACAGACATAAGGCAAGTAACCAAAATCTTTTTGAATCAAACGCCTATAGATGATTGGATCGTTGGCTAGAAGATCAGAAAAGAAGGCTGGCAAACAAACAAGAAGATCTTCCAAGAAAAGTATTTGAATTGCACCACCACCTTATCCATCCATCATGGGAGATCCTTGCTGCCTCACCACCTCTCATTCCAGTTTGAGCTAAATCTAGCCATGAGAGATTTTTCTAACAGAATAAGGGCCCTCCTAGTCACTCCAGATTATGGCGTAGGATACCAAACAGGACACCTTGCACACATCATGTGTTTTAAAACACCAATGGATCACCAATTTAACTGCATGCAACCACAAGACATTTGCGAACAACCAAATTCCAATATCAGCATCCATCAAAAGCTTTCACCATTGGAGCCACTTTTTTGTCAAAAAACAAACACTCTACATGCATTACATCTCATAGTCATCAGTAGATCCCACTACACTTGCAACACTAGATTAATGGCTCAACCATAAATGCCTGCTTAACCTTTGACTTCTTCCCCATCAGCACCCGACCCCTAAAATTCAATTTTGGAGAAATTCAATAACCTCTAAGCTCATCTCTCAAGTATGTCACAAATACACCACATATTCACCCAGTACACCTGCAAACATCTCAAGCACTCTAAAATGTACCAAAAGCCCCCTCCCCGTATCCTCCGCAACTATGGACCCCGTTCATTAGGCTACATTGCTTGTTGGTAACGTTTCTTGCAGAGAATAAAAAGCCTTAAACATGCAATTCACTGTAGGAAGGGTCTTTAGTGGAACAAGATCAGAGTGCCGTCGGTGACAAACAAACGAGAAAATCATCCGATAGACAAAGACAACTGAAATAGTGTTAAAAACAAGAACAATAGGATGCCCGTCTAATGCCATATCCAAAACCAACCGAATTCAAAACCAGTCGATTCATACAGATTTATAGAATATCCCATCTAGAACAACAACCTCTACTGTTGATTAGGGACAAGATATACTGGGCATCGAGGCATAATCAAAGGACGATATTAGAGAAATTTAAAATTAAGAAAGCATTCAAATCAAACCCTAGATCGTGCGACGCCGTATCGCGGGGACAAGAACGATGGAAAGCGTGCGAATTTAAAGAGGACGAGAAGAAGGTAGAGATCTCACCGTCTTTGGCGTCGGAAGAGAGGAGTTGGAGATGTGGGAGAGATGAGCTCCTCGCGGCGGAGAGATCAAAGGGCTTTGAAGCGTTACCGCTGTGGAGAACAATGCGGGCGTAGATGGCGTACGAATTATAGGATGCAATCCAATATATCATTAACCCGAACCATTAACCGACCCAACCCGGTACGACTGGAGAGCTTCGGCGTCGATGTGTGCGGCACACGGATGGAGGGCTGGGATGGACGGATTTGTGACGTGGCGTGGTAACCACCGTCGGATGTGCTAAAAATTTTAAATACCTAAAATTAACTTGATCTATGTGCCTATGGACTCCTTGGAGCTTTGATGATATCTGGTGATCGATCCGAATCCGACCTTATTCATAATGGATCCGTCCGTCCTTTCTTTACAAATTCTCTGGCATCACAGCCAAAAGAAGTCGGGATCAAATTTAATTTCAGTTCATATTAATTTAGTACTCTCTCACTTGATGCTCTTTATTTCTGCGAACATCCTCTCCCCGTTTGGTTCAGGTTATGGGTTTTTTTTAGAAATATGGGGTTAGAAAAAATAAAAATAAAAAATTAAAGTAAAAAAAATAAAAAGGAATGTGATAGGTGGAATACTCATGACTCCGAAATCATTGTTTTGATGTTTAGTAAAAAAATGAGGATAAAATGAGGGTAATTCTTAACCCCGTACTCCGTTGTCAAACAAGGGCTTAATTCCTTATCATAGGTGCGGTGTAATTATGAAAATAGTTATTCATTTCTTAAATAAATTTTAGCCAACCTAGTCAACGGATGCATTGTTCCCTGTTCGATTACCGATATAAATACCTTCCTAAAAATTATGTTACATTTATAGTTAAGCATTTTATGATAAACTAAATTAATATGATTTGAAACTGAATTTGCTTTCATTTTCTACTGCTTTGATACCATATGAAGAACCTTGCCGGAATCCGACAATCCCATAGAATGTAAAAATCAAAGTTTACTAGTGAAGGACCAATGACGAAACATCAAATTAAAAAAGATAAATACCGTGTTGTAAATGGATGCTCTCATTTTATTCAAATACTCATAGTATAAAATACATAAATAGATAATGACTCTCTCACTTGCACAAGACTATGTCACAACATCACATGATACGCCCACCATCTCACGCTATACAACATTGTACAGTGTCGCATCGGCTCAAACTAAATAAAAAATGGAAAATTACTGTTTAGTCTAGTTTGTAGAATTTTTTTGCTTTCTAGTCTTTTTATAAGATCTTAAGTGTTTTAGTCCCTTTTTTGAAAGTTATAAAGTTTTTATACCTAAGCTACCCTTCTATTATGGCAGCCACCTTTAGCATTAATTATTATGGATTGGGAATGGGTGGATGGCATTAATGCATGCACCCATTCCCAATCCATAAAAGCTATAGTTTTTTGGATCCATTAATGCATGTTTCCTACTTTAATGACTGGATGCATGCATTATTGCAGAAATTAATGACAAAAGAAAATTAAAATTAGAAAAAATACTTTAAATTAGAAAATTGCTCGAAAAAATGAGAAAAATGGTATAAAATTGTAGAAAAATTGTAATTTTTTTAGGAGTAGCAATTATACGAAGTAACTACCAATTTTGGTAGTTACTTCTCAAAATACAATTTTTTTGTAAAGTATCTACAATTTTATGCGAAGTAACTACCAAAATTGGTAGTTACTTCCCAGTTTTGAAGCCGCGAAATGTGGCGGGGGACGCCGGTGGCAGAGCTGGAGCAGACCGGGGACGCCAGTGTCGGGTGGAGGCGGCTGGAGGTGAAGTAACTACCAAAATTGGTAGTTACTTCCCAGTTTTTGGAGGCAGCTGGAGGTGGGAAGTAACTATCAATTTTGGAAGTTACTTCCCAGTTTTTGGAGGCATCTGGAGGTAGGAAGTAACTACCAAAATTGATAGTTACTTCCCAGTTTTGAAGCCGCGGAATGTGGCGGGGGACGCCGGTGGCGGAGCTGGAGCGGACAGGGGACGCCGGTGTCGGGTGGAGGCGGCTGGAGGTGAAGTAACTACCAAAATTGGTAGTTACTTCCCAGTTTTTGGAGGCAGCTGGAGGTGAGAAGTAATGTGAGGACCTGCCCCTCTTTCCCCTTTTGGCTTGTGTTGACCCCAAGGGCAAATTGGGAATTTGCGCCTTGGCGGTCGTTCCACACTGGGTGTGCACACACAGGCCTTGCTTGATGGTTGTGTTTGTTAGAAAGGTTAGGTGGGACCTAGTTTGGGAGTTCTGGACTTGGGCCCGTTTTCCAGCCCAAAGTTGCACTTCTGGGCAGGGAGGATCGATCCTTGGGTCGTAGAGGATCGATCCTGCCTGTGCCTGGAAGTCTCTGTCGGTGGCTTTCGAAGGACGGCCACCGCGGTGGCCGTCGCTTCCCCTGTCAGGGACCTTCCCTCCCCCAGCTTTTCCCCGCCTTCGCCGGCTTTCCCCCGGCCTTACCCCCCTTCTCCTTCCCCTTCTTTTCTTTCTCTTCTTCCCTCTTCTTCCTCCCGGCTCTGTTTTTCCTATGTTACGGCTGAGAGCTTCCGCTCGCCGTTCTTCCTCCTCCGGCCACCTCTCCTGGAGCTTGAAGGCTCGTTGGGTTCGTGGCAATGCGAGGAAGATCCTGGGGTAGGACTTGAGGAACGAAGCTGCGTTGAAGAGGTAGGGATCCCACTCCAAACTCCGGCTAGCTTTGAAGGTTTAAATCCGGTTTTGATTTTCATTAGATCTCTTGGTGTTGTTGGTGTTTGCCGGTTTTGAGGCCTTGATTAGCCTCGTGGTACCCAGATCTACCAACCCACCAAGTTTGGTGAGGTTTGGTTGTGTATTCCTGCGGTTCTCCCTGAAGCACGCCGGAACCCATCAGGATCGATCCTCCTGGGAGGAAGGATCGGTCCTTCTGGTGTTGGCTTGCTGCGCCCAGCACATGATCGATCTTCTTATGGGAGGAGATCGATCATGGGGCCTGGGTTAGTAGGGATACCCTTCGTCCCGAGAATGATCGATCTTCCTGGGAGGAAGGATCGATCTTCCTTGGTGCGACTGGAAGGGCGCCCTCTGTCACCAAAAAGATCGATCTTCCTGGGAGGAATGATCGATCTTCTTTGGCTCGACTGTGAGAGAAGCTCACTGTTGCTTAAGTGATCGATCCTTCCCTTGGTGAGGATCGATCCTTTAGTCGCAGCGATGGTTTTCATGAGTTTTGCCCGCGAGGCTTCGCATGTAAGCAGTTTTGACGGTTTTGCCCTTGGGGCTTTCATGTTTTACATCATGCTTGGGTGTTTACTGCTTTGTGGTTAACCGAGGGAGTAATGAACCGTCGGGAATGCTTAGTGTAATTGGGCCATGGGTTATGCCCTTTTATCGTTTTATGGTGAACCGAAGGAAGTCATGATCCTCGGGAGTGTTTAGAATAAATGGGCCGAAGGTGTGCCTTTGCTGTGTTGCATGCTACCGCTTTATTCATATCCTGCCCTGCTCCTGTGCATTAGACATGCTAGGTTGGACTGGGTGGGGTTGACCCGTGGACTCCGGTGATCTAGGACTAAGCGTGGGATGCCGTTACCCCGGTAAGGGTGTCCTACAAGTATCGTCCGGCCCACTCTGTGTCAAGGACCGTCGGAGGTAGCCCAGTCCTTGAGCAGTGGCTATCGGAGGGACGTAGGTTGGACAGGAACCCTGGGGGGGGGGAGGACATCGATGGGATCGATGGACTCCCTGGCTAGGCTTAGTCTTGGGTCAGGAGTTAGGGGTCCTGTTGGCTATGTGGCTTGGAGTGTTGAGAGATGGTAGTCTTAACCTCGGTCGTTCCGCCAAGTGTGGAGATCCCGCTTGGGGAAGGGTGTCCTACCAATAGCGTCATGTCCACCCTGGGTCAGGGATTGTCGGAGTTGTCCATCCCTGAGCAGTGGTTGTCGGAGGGGCGTATTTGGGACAGGAATCCTTCGGGTTAGTGACGGGATTTATGGGGTCCTTGGCAAGCCTCGGTACTTGGCCTCAGAGTTTGTTCGTTGGGTTTGCCTCTTAGCGAGAGTGGTAGAGTAGGACCCTGCTGAGTTGTTGCTCATTCCTACCTGGACTGTGTGTTTGCAGGTGCGGGTCCTCGTTCTCCTCCGGTGCTTCCCCGTCGCCCGTCCCGTGGTAGCGCGCCGGCACCTGACCATGTCTGAGGGTCAGGATGGTTTCGTTTGTGCGTTCGCGGAGACCCCGGTGGGTAGTGTAGCTTCTTTTTGGGGACTGTTGATCCCTTGTAGCTTGTTGTACTAAACCCTGTTAACTCTTTTATTACTGTTTTGTAATAAATGTTAATAGTTGTTGTTTAGTCCTTTGCTTCCGCTTGTGCCTGTTGGCAGCTGTTTCCGCCAGCTGTCCTTTAGTCTCAACTGTTTCCGCCAGTTGAGGCTAGTGGTTTTAGGCTGCTTTTCCCCTCGCGGTCCCGGCCCGGGTGCGCTCTGCGGGTCGGGGCGCGACAGTCAGAGAGGACCATTCAAATCCATGGTGACGTGCTTAGAGCACGTATTGTTGATGCAGGCGTCAGACGATGAGAGCACATCCTCAGGGCGGAGTTTGCCTACTTCCGCAGTTGACGGCTCAGCACCGGCGTTGCACCTTTTGAGGTAGAGAAGTCAGTGCAGATCAGGTCAGAGGTGACAACCGTTAGAGTTCGTAGTTTGCGACAGAGGGTTTGCTTACAGCTCAGCTTTAGTTACGCAACTGTCAGTTGCGTGTCATTCCGCCACATGTTCGGTGTTGAGGAAGTACAGTCAGTATCGGCCCCACGTGATCAGACACGACGACATCGTGGTCGAGGAGGACGTCGCCTACATAGAGCAGCCAGTGCAGATTGTGGGCAGACGAGATCAGATGCTGAGAGGCAGATCGACATCGTTGGTGATGATCAGATAGAGGCATGGTAGTGCAGAGAGTTTGACGTGGGGGCCAGGGGATCGCATGCGTCGGGAGTTTCCCCGACTGTTCACCCCAACAGGTAGTTTCCTTTGTGTGGGCGTTCGTGCCACTAGGACTAGTTGGTTCTTCTTCTTCTGGCCCTACCCTTGAATTTCGGGACGAAATTTCTTTAAGGGTAATAGGTTGTGAGGACCCGTACCTCCAACCTGGTCCGACCGCGTTAGGTCGAGGGTCTGGGTTTGTGGTTTGGCTCAGTTGGCCTTGGGATGCGATCGGTTGATCGCATCGCTGTTTTTGACCCCAGTGGCATTTTGGTAAATATGCTCCCTGGTGGTCAGTTTCACACCCGCGTTGCACACATGGCCTTTGATTGATGTATGTGTTTGATTAGGACCTTTAGGGCGCTTCCGATCGGAAGATCAGA
>OY986967.1:28463348-28548608 GCA_963920575.1 Narthecium ossifragum
AAAAAAAAAAATGCTAAAATACGCTTTCAGTACCTGCAAAATTACCCTTTAACAATATATGATAATCTACTATCTAAAGTTTGTTTATACCTATTTTTAGTACCCCAGGTTATATTATTAACGTGATTTTAGTCCATCCGCTCACACCGTTACGAGAAATTGACAATAAACATGGGACCGTGACATGATTTTAACTCAATTTTGATCTATGTTTTAATTTTAACTGGTTTTTGCCATATCAGCATAACCATGTTCTCTCTCACTACATATAAAATAATGATAGCCAAGCTTGATGATGCTCTTAGCTTTACAAATGGAGCTCAATATGTCATGAGATGGAGTTGTAGCACTGCAAACCAAGGAGGTGCAACTACTAAATAACATGAACAACTACTTGATTGTCTTGTTCCTTTTCATTTCAAGAGAAACAAATTAAGTCGTAGATTGTTTAGCAAGAATGAGACGTAACAGTGATGTTCCTTTTGTGGTGGTCAAAAAAGATCGGCCCCTCCGACTCCGTTAATTTTGTTATATAAGAGGATTTTATATTTATCCCGCTAGTTTAGCTCAACTGATAATAAATAAAAACTACTTGATTGTCCAACAAAGGAGCTCACCAACTTTAACAAGGGAGCTCACCAACTTTAACACACGCACACAACAGGAGAGCCTTTCCCCCCTCCCTAAGAATCAACATTAAAAATTACTTGGACAACTTCAATTTATTTTATTTACACCTTAAAGCCAAAAAAACATCGAAACTATGTAAACAGTTCATCACTCTTTTTTATTTACTTGTCAGATTATTTCGAAATAATCCACGACAAACGATGATCATAATCTTATCTTCTCCTCCAATAAGAAAAAAACTTCTTAAATTCACCTATCCTAGTAAACATCAAGGATTCCAATCTTGATTTTAACAGTACATTTCAATTGAGGGGGCCATCACCTCTTACATCCACGGCGTAGATCCTGCGTTGACTTCTATCTGTCAGGCTGTGTTCATTCAGTTCAGTTTTACAGTAATTATCCATTAAACAATAGGCTCCAGGTTTGAATTAATCTTTGAATAGTAGACACCTAAATTAAACAATAAATTAAGAATTTAACATATTTCTTCATTCAGTCAATTGTTTGATCAAGAATTATAGAAACCGTGTATTTATATATTTATTATATATTTTTCCATACTGGAGGTTGAACAAAGCCTTCTTCTCAACAAACAAGAACTACTAAATGGAGGTAATAAGTAGTATTAATGGAGCTTAGTTTGCATCGAAACTAATTAGAAATTATGGTCTCCTTCAACACGAGTAGCCGTTGCTACCAACTCGACATGGCGATCACCTCGAGGAGGAGCAATCATCTACTGCTCTTAATCCTCACGGGCTTAATCTTAAGCAGGGCGGCCGCCGCCGATGGGACCAACGCCACCAACGCCTTGCCGGGCTGCCAACCACAGTGCGGCGGCGTCGCCGTCCCCTACCCGTTCGGCATCGGCGACGGCTGCCACAAAGAGGGCTTCGACATCACCTGCAACAACACCTCCTCCAGCCCTCCGGCGGCCTTCCTAGGCAACGGCAGCATCGAGGTGATCGAGATACACTCAGATGGGCGTCTGCGAATCAACCAGCCCCTCGCCTACAACTGCTTCTCCAAGCCGCCGGCCAGCCAGGGGACTGGGAACCAGCCGTCGCTGAACCTGGCCCAGAGGCCGTACAGGTTCTCGAACTCGCGGAACAAGTTCGTGGGCATCGGGTGCGACACCGTCGCCTACCTCGTCAACGACGACAAGGAGTTCTCGACCGGGTGCGTCTCAACCTGCAGCAACCTCACCTACGTCGTCAATGGAACATGCTCCGGCATCGGCTGCTGCGAGACGCCGATCCCCACCGGGCTGAGTAGCTTCCATATCAAGATTGAGAGCCAAAACAATCATTCAAACTGCTGGGACTTCGATCCGTGCAGCTTCGGATTCCTGGCCGATGACTCGTTTGCGTTTGACGCGTCAAGCCTCACGGGATTCACGAACTTGACCAAGTATCCGGTGACATTAGAGTGGTCTATAGGGAAGGAGACGTGCGTGGATGCTGTGAGGAAGTCGAGCAGCTTTGCTTGTGTTGCAGAGAATAGTGATTGCTACAACTCCACCAATGGTGAGGGGTACCGTTGCAATTGCTCTGCAGGTTACCAAGGCAATCCTTACCTCCAAGATGGATGCCAAGGTGAGCATTTATTTCACATAATAATTTTCTTGCATCCTTTTCATTAATGGATTGGAACTCTACAAACATGGCTTCCTGATTAAGTCCGTCCGTGATTCAATTTTCCTTTTTTCTTGTTCTTCTTCTACAAAGATTAGCTTAATTTGTTCCGGGACAATTGGTGATTGAAAATGGTAGCGGAGTAGAGATTGAACATGAAATTCCCCGACTCAAAGCTGAAACTTTCCAACAATTCCATAGCTCTGTTGTTTTCACTTCTTCTTGAATTTGCGATTCTTGACTGCAACTATCTCGAAATCTTAAGCTTTGTTCTGCGAAAATCTGGAACCATTCTTGTTGATGTTCACAGTACTCCTCCATGGTTTGTTTAACATGAAACTCTTGCTATGTGTTAACAGATATCGATGAGTGTATAGCAACTCCTTCCCCTTGCGTATACAAGAACAGGTGCACGAACACGCCAGGAAACTATACATGCAGTTGCCCCCATGGAAAGGATGGAGATGGAAGAGTAACTGGAAGTGGATGCAACCGTATCTTCCCTCTAATTCAATTAGTTCTTGGTAATGCCTCTCTTACTTTGCTACACTTCTCTACATTGGATCCATAGAAGAATGCAGTGAAGTTATATGAAGGAATGTTGCAGGTCTTGGCCTTGGCCTCTTGTTTGTGCTTTTCACTGTGTCATGGGCATATTGGGCTTTGAAGAAGAGAAGACTGATAAAGCTCAAAGAGAGGATGTTTGAACAGAACGGAGGAAAGTTGCTGGAAAAAACAAGGCTCACTGGTGCTGCTCACGGATTTGAAATCTTTAGCAAAGAGGAGCTGGAGAAGGCGACTAAGAAGTACGATGAAACCAGGATCCTTGGCGCGGGAGGGTTCGGCGCAGTTTACAAAGGTGTTCTAAAGGACCAGAGAGTAGTTGCTGTCAAGAAATCGAAGAAGGTTGATGAGAGCCAGATCGAAGAATTCATCAATGAGGCTCTTGTTCTTTCCAGGATTAACCATAGGAATGTGGTGCAGCTCTTGGGATGTTGCTTAGAGACAGCTGTTCCATTGCTGGTCTATGAGTTTGTCACAAATGGCACCTTGTTTCACCATCTCCATGCCGAAGACAGAAGAGCTTCATTGTCATTGGAGAATCGCCTGAGGATTGCGGCTGAAACTGCGGGGGCATTGGCCTACATGCACTCCTCAGCCACCCCTCCAATCCTTCACAGAGATGTTAAGTCTTCAAACATACTCCTGGATGAGAACTTCGCTGCTAAAGTTTCAGACTTTGGGGCTTCAAGGTTGGTTCCATCAGATCAGGACTGTCTGGCTTCATTGGTGAGAGGAACAATTGGTTACTTGGATCCTGAATACATGCAATGTGGGCAATTTTCGGATAAGAGTGATGTCTATGGTTTTGGTGTTGTTCTCACTGAGCTTCTGTCTGGGAAGAACCCTGTGTCTTGTGCGAAGACTAAAGGTTTGGCAAACTACTTCATTTCTTGTTTTAAGGAGGACCGGCTTTCGGATATTCTGGAAGACCGAGTGAGGGCGGAGGGATCGGTGGAGCTTCTCCATGCTGTATCTGAGGTTGCGTGCAGATGCCTCAAGCTAGAGGGGAAGGAGAGACCGACGATGGCGGAGGTTGCCTTGGAGTTAGAGGGGTTGAGAAGGTTCAGAAACAATCCTTGGATTCCTGAAGTTGATGACGAGATTGCACCTTTGATTGGAGATGATGAATTGTCCCCTAATACAGTCGCTTTATCTGCTGAAATTTTTTCTTCGAACGAGGCCGTGATGCCATACTACATCGAGCGATGATCTTATGACTAGTTCAGATTGCTTTGAAGGTTAATACATTGCTCAATGAGATAGATAATTCCTGTATAGGAGAGCAATTTGTCATAGTTTTTTCTGTTGTTCTTTATATAGATACTTATTTTGTATTTCCATAGTGATCATTTCTTCTTACATTCTTCTGTTGTTCAACATCCACCAATCTGTAGGAATAGTTCATCATAGAAAGAAAAGGCCTCAATTCCTCTCATTTTGCGGTAACAGTGCCAATGCACTATGAATTGTTTTGCCGCCTTTCGTGTTTAATTCTTATAGATACTTAGCCTATTAAGTGAGATCCATTAAAGGCGATGCACAAAAAATTGCCTACTTGTTTTGCACAAAGATGAGTTTTTTTTCAGATCGTTTAGATGCTATTCTTCCTGATTGCAATCCTATTTGATACGATCTTCTTGTTCTGAAGGAATGAAGGCCAGCTGAAAATTGGCAAGAGTAAATAGAAATGAAGAGCCAAACATGACTGCTTTTTTTCTTCTACTTGAGTAAAAAGATCAACATCATGAGCTATTAGGTGCGCCTGATGCTCTTAGTTCTACTACCTCTTCCAATGCTCTGTATCAATACTTCTCCAATGCCTTCTCCGATTCCTTCAATCAATCCTCCGATAATTCCCAAGAATGCCTGAGATGCAAGCCTAGCTGCTGCGCCAAGCATATTTTTCTTATCAGTAGGAGGCCTAATTCCATGGAGGTAAAGGCCATTCACCATGTCCTTGGCACAAATAGCATGAACATAGTAACCACAACTCACACAGCAATAGACTTGGCCGGATCTTTTCCGTCGGCAGATTTCACAGAAGGCACTTGAATCTCCACCAGTGAGAACAGCAGACGGTGAGAGACTCAACAGATGCTGATGTGTAGGAAATGTCATCTCTCTGCGCATAGTTGCACAACAGGGGTGCATCATGAAGCCACAGGCGGTGCAATGAAAGGCGTAACCCTTCGCAGACTTGCCACAGACATCGCACTTTGATCCGCCAGCTTCATGATTTCAAGGAAAAGTAGATGAAGATGATGTAGAACACAATAGAACTAAGTACCTATACTTGAAAGATTTGATTACCCGGCCTTGTGAAGAAGACAAGTTGATGTTTGTTATGGAAGGGGTGGTCTTGAAGAGATGGAGGAGCAAGTGCACAGAACTCATGCAGTTCAAACTCACATCTCTGGCACCTAAACCTCTTTCCTGCACCATATTCCTTGCAGCCCATGCAACTAAAGAGGTAAGGCAAGTTGATTGGCTGTAGAGGGTGTTGTGGGTGGCTATGATGAAAGATTTCTCCCCCTTGTTCTGGTTTTGGTATCATGGTAGGTTCCATTGAAGGAGACCTTGAGAGAAAACTCCTTGATTTCTTATGTTTTAGGCTTCTCATGCTGCAGCCCTCTCTATACCTCTACTAGGTAAACCATCAGAGTATATATCCTTGAAAAAAGTAGATATCCAGTGAGGTCTTAGCATGTGTTATAGAGGATGCCAGTGAGATAGCTTTTTAATTCACTTTCTCTACAGCTGGATATGAGAAATTCTGACTAGTTCTGGATACTGGATAGCATTGTTCCTTGGCACATCATGCAAAAGTTCATTTTGGGCACTGTAAAAAGGCTACTTGAGGAACTGAAGTTCTGTTTGTTTTCCTTTAAAACTTATAGTTAGTGTATAGTTTGCATAAATTCTTCAATAAGATTTACTATAAGCAAAGATCCACTGATCATAATTTTGAAGAGGATGCTTTAAGAACCAATCTAAGCCAAAACAAAATCATCTGATTCTCACACCATCAAAACTTCAGAATTAGATTGGCCTACCCAGATTCAGGAAACATGACAGCAGAATATAATTGCTTCATTTTTTTTTGTGCTAATCCTATGATTACCATCTTTTACTTTAGATGACTTTATGGACCTCATAATTAGCATACAGAAATGGTGTTTTAATCCTCATGTTTGGCCTTCACTTTTCATTATTGATGCCCAAATCTGCTCCTTAAAGAGGTTCTTATTCGATTCGGGAGATCTCATCAGGACATCAATGACCAAATTTGCAGCTTTATCAAGCAGCTAAAAGGCGCTTTCGTCTAATCATAAGGGGTTCCAATCAAAGAAAAGAGGACCTTTAAGTGTCTATCCCTTCCATTATCTTCTAGTCTGCTGTCAAGCATTTAATTTCTGTGTGCCTCTGAACCAGGCAGATTCCTTATCTAGTGCAGTTCATAACTCATTACTTAAAACATGTATAGTTTTCTAACTCCTTTCTGAAGCTACTTATTTTTTAATGCTTTTAGTCAGCAAAAATCACAGTCCTTATAACCAACTTAAGGTATGAGTATTTTAAGCTGGTTTTGTAGAGGGTTCATAATGAATCTGGAGAGGTTTAAAGTTTTTATAACCAACCTTTCCATGTCCAAAAAGCCACATGGAGAGGTTGGTTTCCATCTCCATGGTTTTAGTCACCATGGAAAAAGAACAAGAAAAAGCTTGAGCATGCCATCAGCCTAGGATTACCTTTGATTCTGCCCAACTGACATTGTATATAAAACTGCTATAGAAAGGAACTCTGCCATTCTTTAATGCTTCAAGCTTTTTTATATCCCTCGAAGTATGACTTATTCTTAGTGTTCTTAGAGTAGTTAACATTGATTGCATGAATAAGAAGATTACCTTAAGCAAAATCAGATTCCTTTTCAGCAAAACGATAGGATTGAGCACCTCCACCTGTAAATTAATGTGATTGAAAACAAGAATTCTTCTTGGTGTGGAAACCAACCAAGAAGCTATCTCTTGATCTTTATATCCGGGCCAATAGTTTATTTAGTTCTGAAGACTTCTCATAAAGCCTTGGCCGTGACTTAATTTTTGTACTCCCTCATGGATTAAACTGACACATTAGACGTCAAGTCAGAGTGATGTCTTTGTGTGTAATCACGCTCATAGTGCATTCCATGTCCCTTCCAAAAAATCTAGTTTCCTGCGGAAAATGCAGCTTCTTGCAGCTCTGCATAGAACATCACAGAATGCAAATCTGATGATAGACAAGCCAGTGAAAAGAACAGTATATGACAGACAGGCTTGTTAATTGTTTCCAACTTACTGTATCCTGGAGACAAATGGGCTTTTCCATAGAAGCTAATTAGAAAACTTGAGCTTTTTAAAGACATCCCCTGGCTGTAGCTAATACGAATAATTGGGATGAGATCAATATTAGGCTTCAATTATAAGGACTCTTTTAATTCCCTATGGTACACAGACATGCTTTCCGAAACATGCCTGAACTCGGTGGTCGGTGATCATCGTCAATTATTCTAAAGCCAAAGACCGACGACTGCAAGAGAACAAGATACTTAAGTCATTGAATTCCATTAGCTTAATTGTTGAAGATAAGCCTATGATCTGAAAGCTCTGTGAATATTATTATTGCCACAGGCCCACAGCCTTCACCAGCAACTTGGATGATTACTGATCACCATCCCCCCATTAAATATCATTAGATCACATAAGCGCTCCATAATAATAATTATTTTTTGACGAAACCCGGCCTAAGCCAGCACATTCACACCACACATACAACTAACTCTTAATTGATGAAGAGGGCCATCAAGCCCAAACACACCCATTTCTTCATCTGACTGAGGGCAGAGGACTCCTCCATATCCTCAGAGAAAAAAACTAGAAAGAAAACACACGTGCTTGGTGAAGAGCTCCATCATTAATCACCATCTGGTGTACCTTGGATTTTAGCTTACCCAACCCTTCCGGGTTTGGTTGCTAATAGATTATTCTCCGTGAGAGAGAGAGAGAGAGAGACTGTCATGACGAAGATTGGCTGGCTTATGGATTTCTGTTGGCTAAATTCCCTGGGAAAAGTGACCGGTTCAAACTCAGATGACTCTTCCACAAGGAAGAACACTCCCCCTTCCTGGAAGCTTATTGGTGTTTTCTTAACTCTTAAGAAAGATTTATTCTCAACCAGGAAACGAAGCCATGCTGATTATTCACTCTGGCGAGTTCATAGAACCTGTAAAAAGTGTGATATATCGGACTCGAGAATGAGAAAATTATTTTAGATTTTTTCAATTTCTTCTGAAATCAAGATCTTCAAAGTCACATATATATAGAGAAATTTTTGGAATGGAATTGGTTACATATTCCTCTTTTAAAAGTTTCTAAATATCATAATTACTCTCACATTTTTATAGCTTATTAATATATCCATGAAAACTTAAGAAAATAGTTAATCTACCTCTCGGGTTACTTGTCGACGAATCATCATGAAATATTCTTAACGCCGTTAACAACAATAACTAAAAAGACGTTATTACCCTGTTAATATACCCATGTTAATCTAAAATTGAAAATTATTTTAGATTTTTTCAATTTCTTCTAGAATTAAGATCATCAAAGTCATATATATATATATATATATATATATGTTTCTGAGATCAGAGAAATGAATGGATTCTAAACTATTGGTGCGATCCTGCATAAAAGATTTAAAATGGCACATGGAACAGCTCATTTTGTGTACTTGTCTAGCAATTATACAAACTAAACAAATCCACAGAATCCCAAAATACAGCTAACAAAGCCAGGCTTTGGTGTCATTATTTTATAAAATTGCTTGGTAATGTGAACACGCTTTTCCTGATCTGATAGTTTAAAATGCTGTGGAAGAACAGAACAGTCTGCACGGATCTCGATGCAAAACTTCAGGATACGGGACGACTGTTGATTTTGGCTCGGTTTTAATAAATGATCGATATTTTCATTACATTATTTCATACATAGAACCAGTTTTGTAAAAATAGAATGATCGATCTTTTTCATTGCAGACAAAGATGGCAAAGAGTACGTCGTAAAAAAATCGATCATTTCTCTATAAGTGATCGATCTTTTTCGGGATACTGAAATTCTACGGGCGCTCGAGCATAAATGATCAATCTTTCCTCTATAAAAGGATCGGTCATCTTTTATTAGATTGGCAAATCGAGGGCTCAGATCTAATCCGGGTTTTGAACTCTATGGAGGCTATAAATAAAGTGTTTTGTAACCTTTAAAAAAAAAGGAAAATAAGAGAGTTTTGGAGAGAGCTTGAGAGTTTCCCTTAACCATTCCATATATAATTAAAATACTCATTCCTCATATTTCTTTTCGTATTCTATTCTTCATTTATTATTTGACAGTCATATAATTATAGAATTTATATTATATTATAAAATTAAACTTTGAAAATTTTATATATTAAAATATAATATAGAATAAATAATATATAATTTTATCTCAATATATTATATTAACAATTCTATTAATATAATATACAAAATTAAACTTTGAAAATATTATATATTAAATACTCGTTGAGGGGAAAGAGAGAGGTAAAATAAATATTAGATATGACCAAATATTTTTTGAATAAAATATAGGATAGGGTATGTGATGGAGCACTGTTCATCTCCTCCATTATAGGGGAGATGAAGGGAAGCTGATGCATCTCCTCTATATTTCCTACCCTATTTTAGGGTAGAGGGGCATATAGCGCATCTAATTTGGATGTCTTTGAAGAGAGGCTTTTGCATTACTTTGTACTCTTTCATCTTGATTAGTAGATTGATCTTATTGTGCCGCCCGTGGATATAGGTTATTGCTGAATCACGTAAATTCTTATGTTTTTTTGGGTGCTTTCTGGCGACGATCATCGTGTTTTATATACCATTGGCAAATTCAAGAAAAATGAAGAATTGACTAGGAATCAATAGTTGACCTTAAATCAGGGTAATCATAGCTGGGTGTTAATTATATTATGTGATTATGTCATGATATGATAGAAGCATTCAGAGGTATCGTACACGCTTCCCCTCCCTAACGTGACATTTTATATGCATAAGATTAAAAACATCATCATATACCAACGCAAAATCGCAGAGGTTATCTGACGGTTGAGATCGACTGCTCACCACACTGTACCGTCCGTACCAACCGAGTGTGCAATCTATTTAATTTTTGCTGATTATAAATAATAATTTAAGTAAGAAAGACTTGATCATTATCGATTGACCAGCTATCCTTTATTTATATATATGCGAGATGACCTCACCAGACCAGCCATCGCTTTGACTTCTTCAAGCTCGGATCTTGTTCGAACTTGAGCTCAACTCAACTAATGGATTCGAGCTCGATTCACGAGCCCATTAATCCGAGTTTAATCAACCTCAAGACTAAGCTATCCGATTAAAGATCGATTCGAATAGGGCCCTAGTCTTTTTTAACTTTTAAGGGTGAAATAACCCTCTTATTTTCTAATTTATTTCCAAACAACATTAGACAAGAAGAGGGATAGGATTAGAACCCAAATCCGGATTTACTAACCCACCAAGTTATTCCTACTTTTGAAATTAGGGTTAAGACGAGAATTATGAATTTTTTTAAATAACTAATTAAAAATTGATTTTATCTTTACATAAAATACGAGTAGAAAAAATAAATCTTTTAATATTATTAGATCATGATTCTCGAGACATATGACACAAATCCCGATACATACATGCATAACGTAATTGAGTTACGAATCTTGATGCTAATTAGTACAACATGAGAGGCATGATTAAATTAAATTAATATATTAGTTTTTAAAATACGATATACTCGAGAATATATATTATGGCACAAACATCAATGCATTTACACTTTGAAAATTATAATAAAAAATATAAATAAAAACCTCACTACCCATAAAATTAAAAATATAAATAAAAAATAAGCCATATCCCACCTTTTACCTCCAAACCTTTTTTTTTATTCTTCCCAAGGAAATATTAATGATTTATACCTCATTTTTCCCATTCCAAAACAGAGTACCCCGTAGATTGTCTGTCTTATAACAATACTAAGCATTAAAACCAATCGATAAACTAATGACTCCGGCCACGGCCCACGCTCTTTCCTCACACCTACACAGGTAGCCCAATGCCGCGTTTAATCTCTATTCTATTCTATCTATATATAAACGCAATGTCGGCTAAAAATTAAGGCCACCCCTCCTCTCTCTCTCTCTCTGCTCTCTATCTATTTCCATCCTGAGATGAGAGCACCACCTTATCTCCTCCTCCTCCTCCTCCTTCCGACCCTCCTCCTCCTCCGCACCGCCGCCGACTCTCCGGTCAACATCACGACCACCTTCATAACATTCAACGACACCAACCACGACAACTTCTTCTTCTCAACCGACACCGGTCTCAGCAGCGGCGCTCTACAGATCACCCCTGACTCCACCAACAACCCCAACCACTACCTCGTCAACAAGTCCGGCCGCGTCGTCCTCAAGACGCCGTACCGGCTATGGAACCCCATCAACTCCACCCATAACCGCGTGGCCTCCTTCAACACCACCTTGCTCATAAACATCTTCCGCATCAACGCCTCCATCCCCGCCGGCGAGGGCTTCGCCTTCGCCATCTTGCCATCGCTCGACAGCCCGCCGACCGGCAGCTCAGGCGGATACCTCGGCCTCACCAACGCGACCACCGAGGGGAACCCGTCGAACCATTTTGTCGCCATCGAGCTCGACACCGTGAAAGAGTCATGGGATCCCGACGGCAACCACATCGGCCTCGACATCAACGGCGTCAAGTCCAACACAACGACGCCGCTCACGCCGCTCGGCATCCAGCTCGCACCGGTCAACGGCACCAACTACACAGTGTGGATCGACTACGACGGCCCCGGATACCGGATAAAAGCCTACATCGCCGCACAGGGCCAAGAGAAGCCGGCGGTCCCGGCCATCGACGAGGCCCTCGACCTGAGCCAGTACGTGCTCCAGCAGTCCTACTTCGGCTTCTCGGGGTCCACCGGAGCCGCTTACGAGCTGAACTGCGTGCTCCAGTGGAACCTCACCGTCGAGGACCTCTCCGGCGGCCACAAGGTCATGGCTTCATGGAAACTCGCCCTCGTCATCGCCATCTCATCGGTATTACTGATCCTGATCGTTCTATCTCTCGTGGTATGCTGTATAAGAAAGTGGACAGTCAGAGATGAGCCTAGTAAGTTGGCCGGGACCTTACGAAGCCTTCCGGGGACGCCGAGGGAGTTCGAGTTCAAGGAGCTGAAGAAGGCCACCAACAACTTCGACGAGAAGCTGAAGCTGGGGCAGGGAAGCTACGGGATTGTGTACAAGGGTGTGATCCAGGAGGAGAACATGGAGGTGGCCGTGAAGAAATTCTCAAGGGGTAAGAGTGAGTGCCAGGATGATTTCCTGGCAGAGCTCACTATCATCAATCGCCTCAGGCACAAGCATCTCGTCCGTTTAGAAGGTAATTAAACGCATGTACACAAATAATTAACATCCATCCATCCATCATGCGCGCATCTATTAATTATATGATGATGTGGTGCATAAATATATGCATGCAGGGTGGTGCCACAAGAATGGAGTGCTGCTGCTGGTGTATGACTACATGCCTAATGGCAGTCTGGACCAGCACCTCTTCGGCGGGCCCGAGCACCCCATCCTCTCCTGGCAGCGCCGTTACACCGTCATCTCCGGCGTCTCCTCCGCCCTCCACTACCTCCACGATGAGTACGACCAGAAGGTGGTCCACCGTGATCTGAAGGCGTCGAACGTCATGCTCGATGCCAACTTCAACGCTCGTCTCGGCGACTTCGGCCTCGCTCGGGCCCTCGAGACCGACAAGACCTCCTACGCCGAGCTCGAGCACGGCGGCGTCCCGGGAACCGTGGGTTACTTGGCGCCGGAGTGCTTCCACACCGGCAAGGCCACCCGCGAGTCCGATGTCTTCGCCTTTGGCGCCGTTATCCTCGAGACCGTCTGCGGCCGCCGGCCTCGCTGCGAAATCGGCGGATTCCATTTCACAGCCGATTGGGTGTGGAAGCTCTACCGTGAAGCCCGGTTGCTCGCGGCGGTCGACCCGCGGCTCGAAGGCGAGTACGACGCAGTAGAAGCGGGGAGGCTGCTGCTGCTCGGGTTGGCATGCAGCCACCCGTTGGCGATGGAGCGGCCTAATGCGGAGGTCATCGCTCAGGTCATATCGGGCACAGTAAAGCCGCCTCCGGTGCCGCCATTTCGGCCGCCCTTCGTGTGGCCATCTGAGTCCGGCGACCCCACCGATGACTCGTCGTCGAACGTCATGAGTAGCAGGGTATCGTCGTACTACAACTCGTCGGCCGGAAACAGCCGGGTGTATGTTAGCCACGACGTATGAGTATGAAATTAATAGGTTCAATCTAAGAGATGATGGGAATAAGAGAAGAATTAAAAAACTTGTACATATTAATTAATTAAAGGGACTCCCATTATTTGCCTTTCTTTTTTGTGCGGGCGCCGGGCGGGGGTGTTGTTTTCTTAATTTGGTGCAGACAAACATTAATTGTCTGAGTTTTGTGATAATTTCCTACTTTTTTTTTTTTTTTCATTCCCAGACATTCCCAGAACAGACCGAGTGGTGTAAAATGCAATTAATCTCTACTATATTTTGCATCTTTTTTTCCTGGTAAGATATCAAGATGAGATGTACATTTATAAGAGTAATCTTCTTTTCTTAAGTCGTTTGGTATGGGAATAACTTTATTTCGGATTAAGGGATTTTATTTTCGATTTCAGGAATAACTTTATAATGATTACTTGGAATAAGAAAAAAAATAAAGTGAAGAGTGGAAAATAACTTTATAATGATTACTTGAAATAAGGAAATGTGTTTGGAGAATAAAGTATGAAATAAGTAGTGAATTTGAAAATATTCCTAGAATATTTCCTCCATTGATGATTATTCCCGTTTAGTATGGACCTAAATATCGTACTAAGCTTTAAGCTTTGGGAATGAATTATCATCCCGTTCTCCTTTCAGAATTAGAATCGGTGGTTTCTTGGACTGTCTTCTTCTTTGTTGTTGGTACTCTGTTATGTAAGAATGCATCCTGTTTTTTATTTTTATTTTTTATGAATTGAGCCGATCGATTATATTAAACAAAAGGACTCCACTTATATCAAATCCCAAATCGGAGAGCCATGGCCCACGGATTAGGCTCTACCGATCCACGTCATCGGTTTTCACATTATAAACTCGAGGAATATACACAACAACCCGGTTGTCACCTAAAATATGCTTATGTAAGGAAAGTGACGACCATGTATGATCATTCACCGCTTCTGTAAGGAAAAGGAAAGTGAGCATGTAATTGGTTTCCAAAAGTCCACTGTGTTATCATATTTCAAGTTGTTCATGCTGTTATTGTCAGCTGACAGCCTGACAGACATATGGGAATTCTTATGGTGGACTACTTCAAAGGAAGCCATTGCGAATTTAGAAAAATGGTTTGTAGGAAATGATATATAAATAGAGACCAGGCATGAAAGACAGCTGTGGAATACAAACAACTTATTACCTGATCCCAGATTAATTACATAGAAGTTTCTTTCTCTCTTTTTTTCTTCTAAAAGTCACTTATCGTTAAATTGATATTACGACTTCCTCATATTTAGTCATTTATCAGTGAGTGTGAGAAATAACTCTCATTTTCTATTATTTTAAAAGGAAAAAATGATTATATATAAGAAAAATAAGACCATCACACCTCATGCCATCAAGACACCAAGATCTGTGAGTGAGTTTCTATCACATTCCCACGATCAAAAAGTTAACAACTCCAATGGTCCAATCACTCTAATTAGCAATTACGCAAGCTTTCAAATTACTCTCTTAATTAAGAAAGCAAGGAGTTGTTTCCTTCTGTTTGACCCTTTAAGCTAGCTTCAATGAAACCTTTTGCAAGAAAACCCATCATCAAAAGCGAAGGAAAGAGATGCCCCCATATACATGATGAGAGCTTGGTTTGCCTGCCAAAAGCCAAGTCAATGGTTTGACCGGTCAACATAAGATTTTATCACATGGATCCAATTATTTGGCAAGAGGGCGGCCGGCTTATTTCTCTATCTCTAGATGGTCGGTTGGTCAAGTCTTATTAGTGAACCTTCCATACAAGTTCTCGTTCCCATGCGATCGAATCCCTCTTTATTCTTTTTTTTCTTCTTTAATTTGTTTCTGTTATATATGCTTCTTTAATCTTTCTCACATTGTTTAATGGTCATATATATATATATATGGGCTTAGATTGACTACCTCCTTATGCTTATCCCATAGCTAGTTGATGTCCTTGTTGTTAAAGATGCTATGTGATTTATGATAGTAATTAAAGTGCAAGGGCCGTCTGTACTTTCACCCATTTGAAAAGATAAAGTTTTATTTACGCGGCCATGTGACATGTGTAATGCACGTGTTCTTTAATCGATAATGAGATACCGATTGATTGATCTATTCTATTAGTATTATTTTACGGATGAACTAAATCAATCAATCGGTATCACACTACCGATTTGAACGCATGTGCAATATATATGTCGCTCTGACCATGTATACAAATCAGCGCTTTTTGGAAAATATTCACCTCTGAGTATATATCATCCATATATTAGTATCGGCAATAATGGGAAACAAAAGGAAGAAGAGTATAAGGTTTGGTGGTTTAATTAGAGGGGGGAATATAATGATCTTGTGCGTGATTACGTAGAAATTAACCGCGTTCTTACGTGTAGATTAATTAGGTCGGTTGGAAAGAGTCTTGCTCGAGTTAGTGTTGATGAAATTTCTACCTAGATTTAGTCAGGCATACCATTAATTAATTAATTAATTAATTATCCTAATGATTGTTAATCAGGAGTGTAGTGGGCTTATATAGACACGCTTTAGCAACGTCATTTTATTAATATTAGGCCAGAATAATGTAGAGGGCTTATTTTTATTACGCTCTTCCGAAGAGTGAGAGTGATTATTGTACACGCTTTAGCAACATCTGGCCTCTTATGATTATTTTAGCAAGATGAATTGAAAGTTCTCTTCAAGTTTTTCAAATTCATAATCCAGCCAAATAAAATTGTTTATAGCTAGTGTCATCACATACCGCTAGCTATTATTCATCTAATCACAAAGTATGAATCTTAATCAGGCTCACATCTTAATGATGGGACTTCTGACATATCTAATTAAAAAGGAAGAAGATAGAAGAAGATAGGACTTCCAGCGTGATAACCAGTCCAACTTTGTTCACGTGTAAGATTGACTATAATCTCTTCCAGGACAATTAGATTGAGCGATATATGACTCCGCATGCTTGCTTTCACATCGAGCCATGCAAGTGCATCATTTGATTTGAACTATATCGTCAAGCACTTCACTTAAGAGCATGTTTAGTAATTTTATTTATATTGAGAAGAAAAATATGTGAATATCAGATGATGTACGTGTACTCGAGAAATCAATGGCCAATATATAGTACTAGTACTCACCTGTGACCCTGACATAGTTTTTAGTTATTATTAATATAAAATTTTAACAAACTCCCTATAGTTTGTCTGATTAGACGGCTGTGTTTGGTCATAACTTTTTGTTCACGCAAACTTAGAAAATATATATAAAAAAACTTAAGGGATATGAATTAATGTAAGTTAATTGTTATTGTTTCTTATAAGATTGATGAAGTCGAAACATCTTCTCTTGTGTATTCCATCATTGGAAAAGCCCAATCCCATTAATGGGCCCATAATGTATTATCCTTCGATGAAAGGCTGCTTCCTTTGGCGGGAAGGCGATTAGTTATCCCCAACGGTCGTGTCCCTTCTCCCGCCTTTTCTACTTCACTGCAACCAAAGATCTAAACTGCCGGTGAGGTGAGGGTCTCCGTCTCTCTCTCTCTCTCTCTCTCTCTCTATAAACTCAGAGAAGAGAGAGAGACATGGAGGCTGACTTATTGTCGAGTCCCCCAATCCAGCCTGAGAAGAAGGGGAAAGTTAAGGGGAGTACTTTACTTCATCTGTGGAGTAAGCCCTGTACTGAGTTAGACCCTGCTGCTGCTGCTATGATCCCCTGAAAGGTTGTAATGAATGTGCAGTGTTAGTACATGGAGGGCTTTATAAAAGAGTGAGTTTAACAAAGATACAAATGGTAGCTAGGCATACCAGACAAATTTCTTCACATAATTTTGTAGGCAACTAGTTGAAATTTGTCATAAAGAAAGCTGGTTAAGTTTGTACTGTACTAATGCACGACTTATTCATTTAAAAAAAAAATATAATAATTTCAGCAATATAATGGAGAGCAATAATTAAGCATGTAACGAGAAGCAGGAAAAGGCGCGCAGTACCTAACTACGCCTATCAATAAGAACAATGGCGCTTAATTAGAGTCAATAATATTAAGGAAGCAAAGATCACCAGCATGCATGAGTTTCATTTCAGGTGACAAAATTAAGTCATGTAAAAGAGACCCTTATAATATTGTGGCAAGCTGGTTATGGGGATTGAAATCCAAGATAACGACACAACAATAGTGAAGGCTTAACATTGGTGATCGAAGCTTATCCCACTTCAGCTTCATTTGGAAGATATATTATTCCACCTGTCCTCATGAAATACGAACATGTAATTTGGGTCTGAAGAATGAAACCGTGATTTTTCTAGCCCTGACTTTGGAGGGGGAAAAAAAATAGTCTCACTAAAGAGTTCAAAATACATAGAATGCTAAGTAGGGAAAATGGAAATTCTTGCAATCAGAGATTGTCTTTGGCATTATATTGTGCAACTGATGCGCATAAATGTAGACATGATATTGGGAAAGCCTTACAGAAAGAAGCTAGCATTACTTCCGAGTGATCACTTATTGCTGCTCAAACAAGATAAAATGTATGAAACCCAGAACTGAAACTAGCAACACATATCCATTCTATATTAGTAGGATTTATTCAATTAAGGCTCCAAGTTTATGGTATGAGAAGTTCTATGAGCCACATGTAGAATCTGGGAAGTAGTTCTTATATTAATTTTCAAACATGATGTGTTAGCTGCAATAATGTAATCAAGTAGACGTATACTAGTCATTTCTGCAAGCATTCTTTTGATAGCTAAATATGAAAACAATGTAACAGATGATTTCTATGAGAAAATACTTTTGGTTAGCACGTGAAAATTAAATAGAAGACCTAGCTAGCAGGTAACATAGACATACCAATCAATCAAATTAACATGGAATTGAAAGACAGAAGACATGATTTAAGCAGAGCATGTATGCGAAACAATTGAATATATGCAGATTTTATACCTCACACCCATAACAGGTAAAGTTGAAGATAACACAACTTAAAATCAAGTACTAAGATCTAGCAGGTAACCTAGACATGCCATTTTCAAACTAAAATGGAATTGAAAGGCACAGGACATTATACAAGTAAAGCATTAGTAAGCGAAACAATTGAATATCTTCAGATTTTAAACTGCACACTTATAACAGGTAAAGTTAAAGATCACACAGCTTAAATCAAGCACTTTTAAAGAAAATAAACAAGATGGGATGCCATACTTTTACCAAGAAATATGTGTGATATTAACATAAACAGTAGCTATAGGAGGCCAATATATTTCTGCATTTGTAGACACATATTGTTAGACGATACCAGAACACCAAGGAGAAATAGAGGTTCCAGGTTTACAAGCGGATGTCTACATTAACTTTGGTAAAAGTTATCGGCATTGGAAGGAAAACCAAAGTATTCGAAGTTAAATCGAGCAAAAGATATCAAATTACATACGTGGTGTTGTAGACTTCTTGTTGAGTAGTTGAATCAGGGAAAGCAGCATCAAAGCAAAAATGTCATCCCCGGACCCTCTTCAGCCGGAGATAATCTGTGTCCGCCGCAAACCGGCGCGGGGGCTTTATTAATTCTACTGTATGTTAAGCACTTCAAAACAAAAAAAAACAAAAAGTACTTCAAAACAATGCATGGCACAGTATGTTTGAGGCCCCCCCGGCCACCTATATATACTACACAATAATGAAAATGACTTGTATGCTCAGAAACTTTGGGAGATCCCAATCCAATAAGATAAGAAACTTGCGTGCTAAAGAGTGCCACAGGAATGCACCTTTCTAGCTTTCTCTACATTCTAATTAATGGCCTGCATGTCCTTTGCCATCCTCCCAAAATTGAAGAAGAGCCCTGTCAACCTCTTTGATTGGGGAAAAGGGAAGACATCAAAGGATCAGAAGCCGCCGTCGACCAAGTATCACGACGTCCATCTCCCCTTCTCTCCATCCTTGCTCTCAAAAACCCATCTACAAGGTTATATATATAGCAGTTTCAATATGAATCGATCTCAAGCATTATAAGTTTTAGATTTCTTGATCTTAGAACATATATATATACCACAATGGCTGCAGGTAGGGAGTTAAGATGTTGTTACAAAGCCTCGGTGGATGGATTCAGTGCCACTACTTTTCATGAACACAGTGATTTCAAAGGTCCTTGTGTAGTTATAGGCTGCACAAAGGACTCATTCAAGTTTGGTGCATTCAATCCTGAAGGCTATAGGAGCACTGATGACTACTATGACACATTTGATGCATTCTTGTTCTATTGGAAGGAGGATGGTGCAGCTGACGATGAACCTGTCATCCTGCCCAAAGTAGGCGGCAGCGGCGCCGCGCTGTTTGATTACGCCAGGGGTGGTCCTCAGTTCGGCGCCGACGGGCTGCTCATCGGCCCGCCGCTTGCGCCGGTGATGGGAGGGTTCGCAGGGCCTGATACAAATTCCGGCATCGGAGACCTCCGGCAGGCAAAGTCGAGGCTGGGCCTGTCTTATGCGAGGAGGCAAGATGGGAAGGATTCATTGTTTGGTAATGAGTCCAGAGCAATCTTAGTGGAAGTGCAGGTGTTTTGCAGTCCTCATATAGCAAGCTTGTATTAGGATCGATGATCTCCATGGTAACAAGAATGAAGAATTACTATAAGGCACTGGTGTGGTGGTTTAGCTGTTAAGAAAACTTGTATTCTTCTTCTTCTTCTTTTTGATTAGATATTAAGCCCAAGGGTTGCAGAACCAAAGGCAAAAATAAAAACGGGAAAAGATTACAACCTTCTCATCAGATTTGTGGGATCAGAGGATTCCTCCAAACCGAAGAGGCCAAGGCATCCGACAGTGCAGTTGAACTCACTCATGCGGGATATGTATGTAAACAGAGCATGACAAAAAGTAGAAGCCAGTCGCCAAATCGACAATACCCACTTGTACTAGCTTGGACCGTTGGACGTGGTAACCCTTGCCCACACCGAGTCAGGCTCGAGACAAAGACTCATCGCCCGCTTGATTCGTAGGGACTGCTGCCAGGGATGAAACGGCCTCAAAGCCGAAAGTATAAAAAATTACATAAATTACTCTTATACAGATCTAAAATCCATTTATCTTTCGGGGCGTTGCGTCGGAAACCCCAACGGTGCGCTGCCCCGGACCCGTCGGCTCCGTGTAACGCGTCGTATAGTCAGATCTGCGTCATAATCCAGAACAATCAGATTCCACAAACTAACAATAGACTGCTTTTGCTTAAAAGTATTGGGCAAACAACTTGTTAAATAACTAATTGCCTCAGTAAATGCTGATAATAAGGGACATATTTGCTCATTTAATATATATATATATACACACACTTTACTATTTTACTTAATACGTGGGCGGTGTATGCAATCACTTCTCACAATACACGAGAATTCTCTACAATGATGTGGAGGGAATATATGCACTATTTGCAAACTTAAGCTATAATTATTACTCATATAGGTTCCATATTTTCAATGATATAAACCGATAAATAATTTACTAAATCCTGGTGACGTACAAGAACCATAGTCTTAATTTCTGAGTGCTTTTAATATATTTCATAATTTGGAACGAACTTTAATCATAATTAAGTATGTTATCTGGATTGATAGCACTCGGAAAGGCAAACGTTTTAGATTGTAGAGGAAATATGATATTCCAAAGGTTGCATGGTGCAATGTGATATTCAGGATATCTTTTTTTTATGGTGCATGCATGCATGCTGTATAATATTAATCATCAAAAAAAAAAAGAAAAGAAAAGAAAAGAAAAGTGTATCTTACCAGAATTTGAGGTCTTTTAAAATCTTGTTGTTTAGACTAAATAGCTTGTGGCCTGTAATCACGGATCTTGTTATGATCCTAGAAGCAATCTTCTTCTTCCCGAGCTGTTCTTTAAGCGCTTAGAAACCATGCAAAAGAATTCTTGCTGAGTTTACGTGTGCTGCACTTTGCCAAGAAATCATCATCATGACAGAAACAGCTAGCGATATATTCATAGTTAGAATTCTAATAACCAAGGAATTAAGTTGAGTTTAAAGTAGAAGATAGTTCTTAATTATACGGAGAACAATTAATGGATCCGCGCGCTTACACCAATCCTGTTCACGTTTGAACACACACCGTAACTATAATATAATATAGACATACGCGCGCAACAAGAAAAGATGCATGCATGGCGATTGGCGAAGGCAATCAAGGAGACATGGATGCCTGATCAGGATCAACGTAGTCCGGCTCCGCGTTGTGCCGGCGAGACGGGGCGGAAGGTGGGATCGGAACTCCTCTCGGAAGGAAACCGAAAGCTCGTCCGCCCGCCGCCGCAGACCCAAGGTTCGGCCTTCGCCTGGGGATCACCAGCCGGCTGCCATCGTTCTCCATAACGTTGCCGGCGAAGCCACTACGGAGCCGATAGCCGCCACAATCTCCAACGAGGAGGAGGAGAACAAGGAGGACTGAGAAGAGGGAGCAGCATGGAGTGTGGAAGGGAGGAGGAGGAGGAGGCATTGGAGAGCCTTTGGAGGAGGTGTGTTAGGATTATATATATTAAGATTGCATTGGTGGAGATGTTGTGTATATAAGTCATGTGAGAATTATTGTGTATGCGTGCAATGTGGGAATGGAAGGAGGAAAAGGCATCAAGTGAGATCTACTGTGCATATCTAGACCAGCACTAGTCTTGCTATTGATTAATATGCTGTATCTACTTATGAATCCATCAAGACTGTACCCTTTTTTTTGTTGGGTTATTAGTCCATCGAAGCTAACTACAATTTCATCTTAGTTATCACATTTTTTTATAATATCATAGTACGTAGTAGCCCCCCCTATTCACCATGCAATTCTATAGCTAGTTGGTTAAGAAACTCGACTATGATTAAAACCCATCATTGTGACTCTGTGAGGCGCCCTTATAAGAAAACTATTAGGAGATCACGAGATTCAATCTCAGATTTCATTGTATTCATGATTGACTTGGATATAACCCTAGGTCCAATTATTAGGAGATGAGTCGATTTTGGTTGACATTTGTTCTAAGCTGGGGTCACCGATTCAATAGATATGATTTGGACAAGGTATGATCAAAGAAATAAGTGAACTTTCACCAGACTGAGTGGCTCTGGACGCAAGACTGACTAAACCCAATGAGGAGTTCCAGAAAAATCCTTGTTCTTCTGATTGTTGTAAGAATTACTTCATCTGTAGCTACAAGTCCAACTTCCTGCATTAAAGCTTTTTCTCTTCACTTTTTTTTTATATCGTGTGTATGATGTTCTCTACATCTGATTTAGCTGTTGATTTATAAGTTTTGTTCATTCTTGGCTCCCAGACTGTCAACCTACTCTCCAATTTGTAATGTCTTTAAGTGTTCATTGTATTGCACATCACATGTTTGGTATATATTTGTCCACCAAAACTTTGTATATGAGATCTATATTCAACAAAGAAGACTATTGATTTTTTGAACAGCTGCATAACTGAAGCTAAAAGGCAATACCAATAAGATGAGACCCAAAACGGACTTTCCTATGCCTACAAAGATTCATGTATGCTTCTCTTGCATCAGTGGAAACCAAAAATTACAACACCTTTGATCTCAATTCAACCTTAAGGTTTCACCTCAGCTCAGCCCAGCCTACAAAAGCTTTGGCTCATTTCTTAGAATCACAGAAGCAAGGCAATAGACCGGACAATTTCATCATTCCATCCCTTCCCCTGATATCTGGAAGGTCACTTGTATAGTTCTTTCCCTCTCTTAATGGCAGAGGACACCCCTAACTTTAATTTATGGATGGAAAACCCGTTGAATATTATTGATGAAATAACATAAGCTTTACAACGAAGAAGACAAGACTATACATAGCAAACTCCCCAAAGCAAATCCTACCTCCTAGCCTGCGTTTGGTTGAGGGTTAAGAATGGGGGTAAGGGTAGGAATAGGGATAAGAGTAAGTGTAATGACGAAAGAATAATTGAAAAAATAGAAAGGAATGTGATGGTGGAAAGGAGAAAAAATGACGGACCCGTTTAACCCTAACCCCATTCTTAATCTCAGCCGTTCGCTTAAGCCTATGCCCAGCGTCCCCACATCCTACGTTCTCCTAACTTGACTCCGGTTGGACAAACCCAACCTATTAATTTTTCCAATTAAACTCCCGTTAGAACTTGACTCAAAGCAATAAACCTCTAAACTCCTACACGCACTTGGGATTAGCCTTTCGGACCCGACTCGACTGCAGAGCTGGTGTCGAGGGAGGTGTGGAGGGGCTGGGAAGGGGTGCCAAGCTGGGCGCGGATGACGTAGGTGGTGGTCTGGAGGAGGCTGCGGTCGAAGGCGATGGGGACGGAGGAGGAGCAGGGGAGGAGGCTGTGCCGGTGGGTGCTGCCCATGCTGGTTTCCCTTCTCCTCTCGGCGGCTGTTCTCCTCCTCAAGGTCCGACTTCCCGCCTCCGCCGTACTCTCGTCTTCCTCCCTCTCCCAGATCCCCTCGTCCTCAGTATATGTCGAGGATGAACCTGTCTTCGTGGAATCTAGCATTCGCCTTCAGCTGCCTCCTACAACTACGGTGGTTCCGCGCATCGCCTACCTTATCTCGATGGCGGCCGGGATGGAGGCAGCATAAGACGGACTTTGCACGCGCTCTTTCATCCGGTTGACAACTACGTGCTGCACCTCGACCTCGAGTCCCCACCGGCCGGCCCCTCGAGCTCACCGCCGCACCGCCTCTCTGTCGCCGCGAGCACTAGAGAGAAGGAGGTGGCGTCGGGGAAGTGGATGGTGCTCTCATCTTCTCTCTCCTCCTCCTCCATGGTTCTCTCCCTGTCACGTGTAAGTCTGAAAGCTGTAAAAAAGTCAAATTTAGATAAAAATGGTCAAAATTATTGATTGTTGTTAGGACATATAACGGCGTATCGGGTTTGCTATTAAAACGAGCGGTTTCAGAATCAAATGTTTGGAGGTACTGAATTGCCATTTTATCAAAACACAGGTACTACAACGTAATTTCTTCCAATTAACTATTTATAGTACCAAATGGCTCTTTTAACCTCAGTCATCTAGAAACATACGTGAATAAAACAATCATAACATATACATTCACTGCAACAAAAACCATTTATACCGGCATTTGTGTAATAACAATTAATCAATTGCTGCCAATATCGTCTTGTATGACATTTTCCAGCGGCCATTGAATGCGATCACCACTAAATCGATTAGCTTGAGATCTTAATGCTCGGATCTTTATCTATTCTTTGAAGCAGTTCAGTCATTCTACTTTGAGGGATTTTGTGCAATTTTTTCTATCACAAATAATAATTATGTATTTGGTACAAGAATAAGTTATTTCGGGTTAAGGGATTTTGGATTAACAAATTTGAAATAAGGGATGGAGAAAAGTGGGAATAAAATAATAATAATTACTTGAAATAATAAAAAATATAGTGATAGTAATAAGTGAAATGAGGATAAATGAGTAATGATTATTTAAGATAAGAAAAAAAGTGTTTTGAGATAAGTAGAGTTATTCCCCCCTTATTCCCGTACCAAACATGGGCAAATAAGTAGTGCTAAGATCTTGAGCTATCATCAGTTTAGGAATTCTACTTATCTCAAGGGGTTTTTTTTGCAAACTTTCTCACTTAAGACATGTTTGTTTGGCTGAAACAAGGTAGAATGGCTGGATTGGAAACTAAGCCCATGTTTGGTATGGAAATAATGGGAGGAATAACTCTATTTATACCCCAAACATTTTTTTCCCTATCCTAAGTAATCGTTACTCATTTATTCACATTCCAAATGCTATTATTATTATATTTTTTTTATTTCAAGTAATCATTATTATTTATTCTCACTTTTCCCCATACCTTATTGGTTTGTTAACCCTTAGGCCTCGTTTGGCATGGGAATAACTTTATTCCGGGTTAAGTGACTTTATTTTCAGTTTTGGGAATAACTTTGTAATAATTACTTGAAATAACGGAAAAGTAAAATAAAGAATGGGAATAACTTTATAATAATTACTTGGAATAACGGAAAAGTAAAATAAAGAATGGGAATAACTTTGTAATGATTACTTGGAATAGGAAAAGATGTTTGGGAAATAAAGTGTGGAATAAGTAATGGATTCGGGAATATTTCAATAATATTTCCTCCCTACCCAGATTAAGGGTTATTCTCATTTGATATTTCTATACCAAATGGGCTCTAAAATCCCTTATTTCGAAATAGCTTATTCCCATACCAAACACACGCGCTGGAGACGCTTGAATCGGTTTTGGCCATTTGTTTCGTAGAATAGGCCGGGTGCCATTCCAGCGCCCTCATTTCCGGCGATAATTTCTGACCCGAATTGGGTTAGAATCTCGAAACCGCTCGCTGGACCAGTTATTCCAGCGTTCGCGACTAGCCAGTCCACCGCTTCGATGGCCCATTCATATCTCGCGAACTAGGGTTCTCCGCCTTCTGCCTATTCATTTCCGGCGATAATTGCCGACCGTTCCCTCCTCTTTTGCGGCTGCTAGCCTCCTTCTCCGACAGATCTCGGACCGGGGCTTCGACTCTGTGGTGCTTGGAGACCTCGGATCGGGGCTTTGGCTGTGTGGTGCTTAGAGATCTTGGATCGGGACTTCGGCTATGTGGTACCTGGATATCTCCGATCGAAATTAAACCCTAGATCAAAGCTCTCCCCCGATTAATTCTTGAATGCATGTATAGCATAATATTCTCTCTCCATTTCAGGGATTTTGGTTGAGGAAAAAGGGATGGCTGGTCTTTCTGGGCTTAGTGCGGCAGCAGCTGGGAATCAAAATCCCAACAAATCATTGGAGGTTTCGTAAATCTACGCCTTCTTGCATTCGTTTTTATTTTATGTTTCTTGTTTCTAGGAGTTTATAAACACCGCATTGATCCTCTAGTTGCCGATTTGGTTAGAGTTGCATGGCTAAAAGCTCTAGTCTTCTCGGGCTGCATATAAGTATGCAAAGCCTTTATCGTTGCAAATGTTAGTTGTCTTTGCAAGCAGATGGTTGTGTGGTTGCTTGATTGCCGTGTAAGTTAAATATCTTTCTCTGAGTATGCTTTGCTGTTTATTAGACACGGAAAGGGAGTAGGTTCCTAAGTCCTTTATCTAGGAGACCATCATATGCGCGTTTTTCTTCTCTTTTCCCCCCTTGCAAGCTGTTTCTATCTCAATGCTCATCCCCTATTCATTTGATTGCTACATATCTTTTAGCTTGATATGGGGTGGTCTTTGTTGCTTCAGTGGTCTGTGCATTGCAATTCTCATAAACATGTGGTTGAAGGGTTTGATAGCTTGTTTCACTTTCTAAAAATCTAAATCTTGGTGCCTGATTTAGTTTTGTGAGATTTAATTCTGTCAGCCAGGTCTCAGGAAATATTCTTCTTTAGTCTTAACCAAGACTAAATTTAAGGTGATATGCCCATCTCAATATTTTCCAAAAGGTTTTTGTGTGCTGTATAGATCATTAAGACAGAAAAGGTGAATACCACAATTTATATAGCTCAGATTTAAATGCAGCATTAATGTAGCTGAAAACTCCCAAGTGCCCATTAGTGTCTGACATCCGTTACTCCTTTTATGTCCCTTTCATTAGTAGTTCCCTTTTGTCCTCTTTTCCGTTTTCACTGTCTAAGCGGCTTCCTTCTCTCGACTTTCCGCCTCTATCAAATTAGGTAAATTGCCCATGTTATGAAGTAGATAGTAAATCTATTTTCGCACTTGACATATGAATTTTTTAACTTATTTTTCATAGCTATTTCAATCCCTTATAAGAGTTGCATCTATCTGATATTGATAAATATATGCAGAGAATTTGTTAGCTTAACCATGTCTTATGGTTGGTGTCTTGCCTTCTTAGGGGTTTGAAAGGCTCACCTTATGCTCCTCCTCTTAAGCATTGGTTTCATGGCATCTATTTGGGGAACAAATCTGCAATTCTTATGTGTTTATTCTGCTTAGAACCTGGTCTTAGAATATTTCATTTGAGATTCTTTTTTTACTAGGAAGCCCGAACACTTGTAGCAGCGGAGCATGTCCGTGTCCGACTCCGTGTTCCGTATGCGACACTTTCTTGGTGTGTCCTCCTTTTTTTTTTCTTTTTTTTCTTTTTAAAATGTGTCATGTTAGACAAACTATAGATGCACAATAGCATGCAACCCATGTCGTTTTATCTATTGAGTGGAGTTTAGAGATAATATCAGGTTTAAACATGACTCTCATTCTTTTCTTTCTTCCGCCATCTAAAGCCCTAACTTGAAAATCTTAAGGTCCAACAAGTTAATGCTAACTTGGTGCATTGATTGACGGTGGCTATCATCGTTCAAGCTTAAAAATGCATTAAGATTTTTATACTTTGTTTAGTCTTGGATCTTTCCATGAGATATTCTTGTACATATGGCATATAAAAAAGTTTCTTTTACGTGTCTCTGCCATGTTGTGTTCTACATTTTACGAAAATGGTTGTGTCCGTGTCATGTCGTATGCATGTTGCTTGTCTGTGTCTATGCATTCTAGCTTTTTTATGCACAAGTGATTCATTCCGTACCATTCCTTGTGCAATCTGTTCTTACTCATCCTCCAAAAAAGATATGTTTGGACTGTGAAGTTGGTAGGCAATGATGGGATAGGCCAGCATACATAACATCTGAGGAATGTTTGGGGTTACAATGTATGCAAAACAATAACCTGCCTTGTGCTTTTATAGGATTAGGTAGTGGGATATGCCTTGTGTTTACAGGATGATTGAGGCTTGCTTCTAACATAGTATTTCATTATGTATTTGGCTTGTTCTATTTCTGTGCACTACTAAGTCATGTCCCTTCTTTCTCTTCTTATTGCAGGTTGTTCCGGCTCCTAGTGACTCTATTTCTAGCCTTAGTTTCAGTTCTAAGGGAAACTATCTGGTGGCAACTTCCTGGGATAACCAGGTCTATTCTGAATTGAGAACCTAAAAGATGACTGTTATTTAGAATGTCTTCATTGAATTTCATGTTTCTTTATTTAAGAGTAAGAGGATGCATGCTCATTTGTGTCAAGTTAATCACTGCTTTTTACATTTGTTCAAACTGCAGGTCAGGTGCTGGGAGGTTGCACTAGGAGGAGGCAGCCAAGGAGGAAGTCAAGCGAAAGCATCAATATCACATGACCAGCCGGTACAGTAACGATATTGGCACTTCTGAATCATTGTCAATTCTTGCAATTTAATAGGTAACGTTTCATGAACGTCAGGCTTTGGGTTATCATTTATCAGTAGGCTTTATGTTACTTTAGGTCTTGTGCTCAACTTGGAAGGATGATGGGACAACTGTTTTTTCTGGGGGCTGTGATAAGCAAGTTAAAATGTGGCCTCTCATGTCTGGTGGCCAACCTACTACAGTAGCTGCACATGATGCACCTATCAGAGACATTGCATGGATTCAGCCAATGAGTCTCCTTGTTACAGGGAGCTGGGACAAGACATTAAGGTATGCATAATATGTCTTATTTTATCAATTTAGACTCCTACTATTATGGTTTTGGAATGTTTGAATTTTACATGCTTCACATCATTTGGGGGTGATTATATTTGAGCACCCATCTGTTTCTTGGTATTGAGTGGATAGGCCATGGCCCTAATACCAGCTATAAACAATTAATTTGTTTCCGTTTGATGCTATTTAGTATTTCATGCTATTTTAAGAGCACAAAAGTTCCTTGATTAGTATTTCCTTTATTTCCTTTTCTTTTGTATCTTGGGCATTTTTTTGTGCTGACATTTAAGTTGTTGTAATATTGTAGTTTCTCTCTACATAGTTTGTATGCCATGGGCTAAAATTTCAGTATTATTGTTTTCGAAAGAAAAGGCATTTGAATATACAATTGAATTTGACCAATGGTGCGACATTAAATTTTTAATGTTAGTTTTCTGTATTCTCGTTGCTTTTTTTATGAACATTTATTTCCTATGGTTTTTGCCTCAAGCTGTTGATTGTTATTCCCTTTATAATTACGTATAACTTATATTGGATAGGATATACACATATATATCAGAATACACACCTGTATAGATACATTGATGCATGTTTGTACAAATTTATCGGTATTGTTATGCTTTTTTGTCTTAACATGCATGAATTTAAGGGTATTGCATGGTCCATCCTATTGCACTACTGGGCTAATTCACATCCTGTTATGTGTGAATCTGATTTTTTCCTGCTCTGCTGTCTATGCTGGTCTATTTGTCTGTGCTAAATGTACAGTTTAAGGTGCATTTAGTATGGTCATTTCTTATTGTTGGTGATGCATTCGCCGTATCAGCCTCTTATATTTTTTTCCAAACTAATTTCAAATAGAGTTCCTCTTATTGTTTTGATGCCATAGGATTATTTTTGTGATTATATTTTACTGACCGAGCTGTATTTTAGATATTGGGATACCAGACAAGCACAACCAGTCCACACCCAACCACTTCCTGACCGCTGCTATGCATTATCAGTTCAACATCCATTAATGGTTGTCGGCACTGCAGACAGAAATCTTATAGTTTTTGACTTGCGAAACCCACAGGTGATTCTTCTAGCCTCACATTTGTGCAACTTTTAAAAGGCCGCTTTTTAGCCAATTGATCTGTAGCAGGACTATCAGCATGCTTTAATTTCATAAAAGTTTTCTTTAGTGATTACAGTTTTCAAGTCAAATGTTACCGCAACTTAATCTAGAGGTGTGCTGAACTGATTCTATTTGATTTTGGTTACTGAGTATAGTATACTATGTTCTTCAACTACTAGAGGATGAAAAGGTGCATATTTGAGCATACACTTTGGTTCTCTGGGGACCCCAAAGATTGCATATTTATGTTTTATCTATTTCGCTACTGCATATTTTTATTATAGTATGGTATGTTCTTCAACTATTAGAAGATGAAATGGTTCACATTTTTGTCTATACCTTTTAGCGCTCAACTTGCTTTGTTATCTTCTGAAATCATTGTTCGGAGACAAATATCTTCTGAAATCATTTGCTCAAACTGTGAGTGTTATTTATTGGGACATAAGAACATGTTCTGTACATGCATTGTTGTATCTGATGAAAAAGGAAAGGTAGTCAAACTGCAGTTACTCGGGTGTTTCATATTTACTTCACATTTTACTGTGATAGGCAAAAATATTATCTATGCAATATGTAACACGTGACGTTTTAATAGCCAGTTACCAGGTCCAGTTGTATATCTTATCTTGTTGCGGTATATATGGTTCAATTGATGAGGATATCTATTCCAAGTTTTATGTTCTTCTAGTGGGCTGATTAACTGCAGGATTTGCCCTGGCACACTGACTGTAAGATGCGACACGATTTCTTTAAATCAGAGTTATAAGTTGATAACGTTAAGTTATCCAATGCTCGACTTTCTTTTGAGATGTTAGATGAGTTGCCTTATAGGTCTTAAAGTTTTTCAAATCTGTTTCGAGTTACCCCATGTATGCATAGTGCTTGAAAGCATTGGCCACTTTGGTGTTACTTTTCAGAAGTCAAGGTGCTCATGTGATATCGACCATTTCACATGAAATCACACCTGGAACAATTTTACTGTTGGTTTGTAAATTGGAAAGGTATTTGGTCATGTTTTATAACAATTCGTAGGACGTTCTTATCACCATGGCCTACTAATAGTATCCCGGTAATCGTAGTTATTTTATTTTACTAGTTCTTACATTATCCACAGTATATAACATTTTACGGTTTCATTGACAGGCGGAGTACAAGAGAATTATATCTCCTCTTAAATATCAAACGAGATGCGTTGCTGCATTTCCAGACCAGCTAGGGTTTTTGGTAAATTCGGTTTGCTTCACTTCACTGTTTATCTTTGCTGTTGCATTTAAACTTTCTGTTTATTTTTTTCCATCACACAATTATTGTGGTTGCTTTGAATCGTCATAATTTGTCACCTACATTGGTGATAAATCTATATCTTCTACTTATTTTTTTTTGTTTGTGTCAAAGCATGGTTTTCTGCTTCCATGAAACACTTAATTAACGAGTCATTGCTATGATGATGATGCATGAAATGAATCCTTTTATTTTGCCTTTTCCCTTTTTTCTAGCTTTCTTCGATATCCGTAGGGCCGCATGCCTTTGTACGCAGTAGGATTATCCTATTTGCCACATGCAAGTTTATATGTGGATGCATTTGCAGATAACATTCAACTTTAAACAAAAAGTAGCATATATGTTAAAATTACACTAAAAATATAAAATAATAATAATGAATCACTATGTGAGAAGTTGTAAGAAAATAGCGATAAATTGCAAATATCCTAGCTCACCTGGCTTGCACGGAATATTTATTCTGGCATACCTTGCTGATTGCATTTTTGGAAGATTGGGATCTCTAACAAGAATGTAAGGTATGGTATTCTATTTTCTCTGACTTTTGGTGATGAAAAAGATACTATCTCTAAATTGCTATGAAATTATTTTCAGGTTGGTTCTATTGAGGGACGTGTTGGAGTGCACCATCTGGATGATGGCCAACAAAGTAAAAACTTCACGTTTAAATGCCATAGAGAAGGAACTGAGATATATTCTGTGAATTCATTGAACTTTCACCCTGTAAGGGCTCAAGACTTTGTTGAATCAGTTTTCCCTCTTCTTTTTTTATTTCTGCTATCTTCTTTTAAAGAAAGGTTTTAGGTTTCCTACGATACGAAGGAATTTCTTATCCTAGCTCCTTTATCTGTGTTTTCGCGATTGTATTCTTGTATGAGGTGAGTAGTTCTCTTAAAATGATTTCGTGATCTTTGCAAATCATGCATTATACTTGAGCTTTCATTTATGTACTAGAAAAAAGTATCTCTCCTGTTATCGGTTGTCAATTATAAATGAAACTACTAAACCATATATCGTTCTTTATCCTTCTTTTTGTATGATTTCGTGAGTAGTTCTCTTAAAATGATTTCGTGATCTTTGCAAATCATGCATTCTACTTGAGCCTTCATTTATGTACTAGAAAAAAGTATCTTTCCTGTTATCGGTTGTCAATTTTAAATGAAACTACTAAACCATATATCGTCCTTTATCCTTCTTTTTGTATGACCTCTGCTTGTGAGTCTGTCACTTGATAGCATTTTGGAGTCAAGGTGGTTTTGGACATTGATGATTGCTACCCTTAATATATGGACTTTGCAAGAGTCCAGCTTTCACTGGACCATTGTTACACTTACTGCATGAATTAGCTATGTTGATGAATTGGGTAGTTAATGGTTAGCAATTAAGTTTTGCGGTGGTCAAACTCCTGATATCTATCACCTATTATTGAATTGATTAAACCATGTTGACATTTTTTTATTGAAATGAAGTAGTTCACTATTGAGTTGGGCTGAGAAGATAAGACATTTGCATCAAGTGGTCAGAACTTTCATTGTTCTGCACAGGATAACTCTATAAGACATTTCCAAATGTGAACATGTACAGAGGCCTATTGGCTCGTTTCATGCGTCAGAAATATTATCACCAGATCAATATTCTACTCCTGTATTCATAGGGCTTATGTTGTGGCAGGTACATCACACGTTTGCCACTGCTGGATCTGATGGCGCCTTCAATTTTTGGGACAAGGACAGCAAACAAAGGCTGAAGGTACTTCTGCAGACAGTGCTCTCGTGATATCATAGTTGCATTACAACCCTAATATAAACTTCTATTTCAAGAAACGTTCGCGATCTGATGCCTTTGAGGGCCGTGGTTAGTGATCTAAGAACAGGAAAAACTGGAGTTGAATTTCTTGTTTGTATGAAAGAGGTCTACTCAACTTGAGCGATAGCCATAGTGAAAAATTTCTTACAAGTATATTGGGAAAGGATGGAATTGCTCTAATAGTCATGGTTAAACTTTCTTATTACTGTATGAAAATTTACTTCTCATTCTAGAAACACTTGGATTCAGCTTACTCAAGCCTAATTTATAAAATGAGCCCACTTGAAACATGCTTAGTCTGGGATAATAGCTGATCGATAACCATTATATTGTTTTCTAGTACATGTATTGAAGTAAGTGGTCTGTATTAAGGATCTATTGCTTTCTTCATAAATCGAACTTCTTTTTCCCCTTGGCAGGCTTTTTCTCGATGCAGTTCTCCAATTCCGTGCAGTACTTTCAACCATGATGGTACAATATTTGCATATGCGGTGGGTTATCTTTGTTTTGTCACATCATCTTGATTTCATTTAACAAATTCAAATGATGAACCGCGATATGATCTTATTAGAAAGCTTGAAGTCTTCTACACGTGTTTTAGCTATTTTCGTTGTTACTTCCCTATTAGAATACTGGATCAGTACTCCTGCTAAGCTGTATTAGAGATTTGGAATCATCCTTTATTTTCAGTATTAGTCAATTTCATGTGTAGGTATAGGAAGTTATGCTTTTAACCAGAAAACAAGAAGATAAAATCATGTTGCTTTTATCCTTATGTATGAGCAAGGTGATCGAAGTTTGAATGTTAGCAATGCTGTCGAAATTCAATTTTATGAGGTTGAATGTCTTTTATCTGAAGGGTATTAGATTAGGACCTGTTCATGCTTAATCAACAAAGGTAAAGGTAAGTGATTCTCTTGGATTAACAAGTGGTTGCACCTTAATGGTCAGTGGCAAAGATATATTGGCTCGGGATTTTTCCAACCTTAAAATCCGAATATCAATCTATGCAGGCTTGAATATGGACATGCTAAGGAAATAACCCTTGCCTACCTTTCCCTTTCAAGCCCACTGCTTTATATGCTGTTGGCTCGAGGCTCTGTTGGTTGTAGATTTTGCATATTCATTTGTTCTCTGACAAAGAACTTGCAACTTTAGTCGCCATTTTGTATCTTTTGGTTATCACACCATGTTTGACATACTTGGGCTATTCACAGCATGGAGAATCAAACTGATAATTAATAAATATCCAGAATGTTGGAATGCTTCGACATCATCTAATCCACTTATTTCTTCCATTGAAGGCAAATCTTTAACATCCGGGGTTTTCATGATATTTTTGCAACTTCACATTGGAGTCTTTTTGCTGTAAATTAATTTGTAGTTTGACATTTAAATGATGCTCATCTAACCAAACAAAAATTTCATTATTCTGATACTAATGATTCCACCATTGGGAATGATAGTAAAGTTGAGATAAGATCGCTTTCTTCCACTCAGAAGAAACCATGAACAAGCATTACTAAGGTTTCAAAAAATTATATTCTTTGTGATTGTTTGGTTTTCTTAGTGCTCTGTTTCTATTCACGACATTAACTTATCAATTATATTTTTTTGAATATGTTGTGCTATCAATGCTGAGGTATCATGTCTTTGGGGCGAGTTATAAAGTAGTGTCTTTTGTGTGGTTCATCTGTTTATATCATATAGCAGTTTATGAGCAAAATTTAGATCTTCCTTCGCCATGTTTCAATAGCTATACATACGGTCTTCCATAGCATTTCAAATTTCTGTTAATGTTTATCGCATGTTCTTGTTTCACTGTCTCAGATGTAACCAATATGCCCAGTTACTTCTACTCAAAAAAAGAAAACGCTTTATAAAAGGAAAATGATTTCAATAGTTTTGCTCTATATGAGTTTACCTTGCATAGCCATTGGCAACATAAGCCAGACAGTAAGGAGGTAATTCGTCGTTATGTAATTCAAAAGCTCAAAAGGTTTATATGTAGCACTTGATCACATGCTAGACAATAGTCAAAGAAGAATCAAACAATTACCTAAAAGTTCCACTGCGGTGCTCATAACTCGTTTGAAATAGTACCATCATCATTGAAGTTCCTTGACCATTTTGTGTTTTACACTTTGTGCTAGCTTGCTGAAAATGTTCTTTATAGTGCTACTCATGAGTGTTGTTCTGCATACAATAATATGATCCTTTGGACACGCTTGCGCAAGGTTATTCAAAAGCTCAAAAGGTTTATTTGTATGCACTTGATCACATGCTAGACAATAGTCAAATAAGAATCAAACAATTACCTAAAAGTTTTACCACAGTGCTCACAACTCGTTTGAAATGGTACCATCATCATTGAAGTTCCTTGACCATTTTGTGTTGAACACTTTGTGCTAGCTTGCTGAAAATGTTCTTTATGGTGCTACTCATGAGTTTTGTTCTGCATACAATAACATGATCCTTTGGACACATTTGCGCAAGGTTATGCACTTTTCTAATGACAGTTTTTAAGCTCAGCTAATAATCAATAAGCAATAAATCTTTTGATGGTTACTCTGGCTTTGTCGGTCGATATGATTTTATCTTTCCTCTTTGCCGACAATCAAATGTGGAAATCTTTTTTCTGATGAACGAAAGTGATTCACGACAACCTTTCAGTGCTCTAGTTCATCTTTTTTTAGGTCATTATTGTTTAAACAAGAAAATTGTGGAAAAAATATTAATTTTGGAGCTGATGATCCATAACAAAATGGAAGGAAACCTGCAACTTATGTCTTTTTAAACCAATTAGTTCTCTAGTAACTTGTTAATTCAGCTATGTGGAAGAAATTTCTTATATTTTTTTAAACCAATTAGTCCATAGTCTTTAAGTCCTTATTTGGGTAGAATAGCAGTCCTATATTGGTATTGGTCCCCAAGCACAAGACTTATATGTGGTGCTAATGAAAGGCAAAGTTGGAGAATTTGGGCAAGTGTAACATATAAAGATTAATTTTATTTAACCATGAGGTGTATCTGCGCCTACTCATTGTGGGATTCTTGTGTTTCTTTCAAGCAAATTATTGTGTTATTCATGTAAGTGAGCTTCTGAGATACGGTAGCTTGCATTACAGGTTTGTTATGACTGGAGCAAGGGTGCTGAAAACCATAATCCTGCAACGGCAAAGACATCCATTTACCTCCATAGCCCACAGGTCAGAAAGGATTCTACCCTCCATTGATCTACCAGAAATGAATCTCTTACACTCGTGCGCACACATTTTCCTGCCTTTTTTCTGAATCCTCACTCGTTATTTCCCTCCCATTCTCTGCCACAGGAATCTGAAGTCAAGGGGAAGCCGCGCCTTGTAGCTGGTGGTAGAAAATGAGTCCATCCAACCTGAGTAGGTTAGGGAGCAAATATCATGCATGTGGGAATGCAGCAGTTTTGAATTTTAACCCTCTTAAGGATTGCTCTTCCCTTCCATGGAAGAAACACTAGTGTCTGGTGTCAGATTTTGTTGCCCAGAAGGTTGCGTTGCAAACATGGACGCTCAAGTCTTTGTTCTTATCCATATGATACTTCCTCTTGAGCTTTGTATAGGTCTTGTAGACAATGTGTGGTCATCCATGATAAAGAGAATGCAAGGATTAGAGGCTTGTCACGTAGGTTGACTGGAAGCTTCAAGAGTGCCTGCCTATGGCACAAGATTTCCGCAGGGATGTCCTATAGTGTGATGTGCTGTCCTAATGACGTTATCTCGTTTGCCATTGTCTGCATCTAGATGGCCTTCAACAACAACCGCCTCCGGGGCCACTTAATGAGAGCATCACCGGAGCACCTGACTGGAATCTTTGAGAAATCTCGCTATGGAAGTGGTATCTTATGCAAATAAGCTCTTTTCATGGAGGATTATCAACAAAAAAAAAATATGAAGCACAGCTCGCACCGGGATATGGGACCTGTAATTTTGACGAATACTGGGCCAATCTATGTTATAGTGTGAAGAAGAATAGTTAATCATATGCGCATGTTCAAGCCCTACCCAAGGGCAAAATTAATTCAAAGTTAATTTCAATCAAAAGGTGTAATACAAAGAAGGAACTTAGATCAGGTCTCATCTCTGTTAACCAATCTCTGGTGGAGGAGTTCGTCACGCTGCTCTGTGGGTTGTGGCCCTTGTGGGTTTGCAATCAATAAGCCACTCCGCATTGATTCAATGGATGTGAGATGCTAAAAAAAGCGATCTTTTTTATTTATTATTTATTATTTTCTACTTTATGTCGAAAGGCTGTGAAAGGGTTAACCAAAATTGGACCACTTATATGGTTTGATTGAATGGCTGATGTTGAGAGGCTATAAAGGCTATCAAGGTTTTTGGAGAGGAGAGAAGAGAGAAAAGATAAGTGTTTGTAATCATTCTTTTATATTTTAGTAAAAACTGGTGTGGTCTGTGAATGTACCTCAAGCTGAGAAAACAACGTAAAAATCTCTTGTATTTTTGTTCTTCTTTGTTCTTTGTTTTTTTTTTCTTTCATTTATTAGTTGTTCGATCCCGTGAGAGGAGTATCTAACATATAATCTAGAAGACCCCGAACATTTCAAACCTGCTAGATTGCATGCATTTGATTGGCTCAGAAAACTATGTGGGGAGAGGATTCCATGCCCGGAAATCGCTCGAAGTTCTTATCGAACATTGCCAGAACTTAGAGGACCTTACTCTCAGGAATCTGAGCATGTTAATAAGCCATGGCAACATCATAGACGAGAAGGACGTGCTTCTGAGCCTGACTATAGAGGAGTGTGTTCCCATGGTATCGGGTCTCAGGATAGTTGCACCAAAACTAAGATACTTTAGGTATTCTGGGTGTGTGCAACCGATAATTCTGGAGAGTTTTAAAAGCTTGAATTCAGTAAGGAGTACCGATTCCAGAGGCATGCATGGAGGTCTCTTCTGTGAAGGTCTCTTCTGTGATGTTCTATGTAGCCTTCGGGATGCTAGATTTTTGACAATATGCAGTTAATTACGTGACAAGGGTACGTACGTTTCTGATTGAAATGCCGCTGATTTTAAATTAATTTACTTCCATACATGAGATATATATATATACGTACATTCTATCTACAGTGCATGAGGTACGTATACATTGAGATGCACTTATATATGGTGTTGTTTTCAGAGATTTGAGTCGACATACGTTCAATGCACAGGTTATTGCTGCTGGAGAGGAAAATCCCCACGTATTACCAATCTGCATGAACAAACCCCAGCATTTAACACCGGAGAAAATAAATCTGCATGCAACCAGATGAGCTTCCAGGCATTATCTTCTTAGCTGGTGAGCTCATTTGGTTCGGGGTTAAGAGGAATAGGGTTAAGGGGGTTAGGGGTAAAAAAGTGGGGATAAAAAATGGGATAAATTTAATCCACTTTTGACATTTGGCTAAGAAATATGGGTAAGTTAGTGAATTAAGCTTAGAATAAGGGTAAAAATTATAAAGTATATAAAATACATAATATTATAATAATGGGTAACCTAATGGATTAAGATTATAATATTTAAATTAATTATTAAGTTAATTAAAATGTTTGTACGTAAAGTCTATAAAATATATAATATTACATCAATGCATCCCCATGCGGACCCAATTATATTAATATAATACTAATATTTTAATATTTATTATTCAAATAATAGAAAATAATGTTTTTACACATCAATGCATTCCCATGCAGACCCACTTATACTAATATAATAATAATAATATTTTAATATTTATTATTAAAATAATATAAAATAAAATATTTTTTGCATGATGTAGACAAATCATGATATGACATATGGCATGTGGACCCACTTATATTAATATTTTATTACAATAACATATGAATAATATTATTTAATACAATACGCATATAAAAAAATATTATGCGTGTGTAAATGTTTTTATACACTCATAAAAATACATACAAAAATATTTATTGGCTCACAAAAATATTTCTACGTAGAAAAACAAACACGCACAAAAAAATGTTACTACGCACGTAAACATTTTTATACCATCATAAAAAAATATTTGCATGTATTTTTAGAAGCGCATAAAAAAGTCTAAGCTGTAAAATGTTTTTCATATGCGTAGTGTATTAAATAATATCAATAACATATTATTATAATAAAATATTAATATAGGTGGGTCCCACATGCCACGTGTTATACCATGATTGGTTCACATCATATAAAAAATATATTATTTTATAATTCTTTATATATTAATATCATCAAAATAATATTATAATATATTTGATGGGTGTAAAGGAGAGAGAGAAACTTAACCCCATTTTCAGGTTTAATCCCTCTTAACCTCATAGCGTTTGGGGATAAAAATGGGCCCCCTTAACCCTATTTCTTACCCCCATTGCCAAACGGAGGCTTAGAAGTTACCCAAAGCTGGAGCGTCTTACAATCAAAATGGGTCCTCGAACCAACTTTTTATCCATTCTCCTCGCTAGCTGTAAGTATCATATATATATACATCCAACTCTATCAAATTAGTATCCATATATATATATATGAGTATCGACCTCCTCCGCCCTCTCACTCTCTCTCTCTCTCTATATATATATATATGTGTGTGTGTCTATATATGTATGGGTCATGTGTGTCATGTATCATAAATATGATACGTATGTATTATAGATATTATATATATGTATGTATATATGTATATATGTCTGTTTTTTGCGTGTATAATGTATATATGTATTATATACACTATACATTATATATGTATAATGTATCTATATGTATACTATATACATATATATTATATATATATACATTATCCTCCTTCACCCTCCACCTATATAAAGGTGAAGGAGGATCGGTTCCTCCCACTTTCGAGCCCGGAGGACCCGGATCATTATTCCCTATATATATATATATATATCTAGCAGTTTTTACTTATATATTTGTTGCTAAAATATTATACCCGGGATGGATACGTGGTCGCTAGACACGTGAGGTGTGTCAACCGCCGTGCAGGGATGATCAAAAAGGTTTATGGGTTCAGCCGTGCCTCAATTAAGAGGACTTTGTGTAAGACTTAAGTCTATGAAAATGTGAAATTTTGTGGATTTTTTGGATGAAAACAACCAAGAACAAGACAATCGCTATGACAATAGTTACCATACTCCTAGATTGGACAGTAAGCTACTCCTATAGATGGTTGTATTACTCCTAGAGTAAGTTGATCCACTCCTAAGAAGTATTTGAGATACTCCTAAGATTTTAGATGCTACTATGGGTAGAAGATAAGCAAGAAATAAGAGCGGATAACAACTAGTTACTTACTTCCATTGAGCAGCAAATGAAGATTACAGCTCTGATGAAAGCTCCTACGAGTACAAGCTAGAAGGAAATGCAGTAGCTAAAGCTAAAGTAGTAGTAGTAGTAGTAGTAGAAAGCCTGGATGTGTCGGGGCCTCTTTCCTTCGCCTTCACAGCTTTTTATATCCCGGTCCTCCGCCTTCGAAGGGTCGTCGCCCACGACTAGGTTCCCACGATCCCTCGTGGGTTCCCATCATAGGTAGCTCCTCATTGCCCTATTGTCATGTGTCTTTCGGAGTTCCTCCATTTCTTGTTCCGCTTCCTACGCCTTTGCTTTAGGAGAGTAGTTAATTTTGTAAATCGTGGGGTTCTGATGGGGATCCGACTCCCTCTGTTGTCTCGATCTTGTACATAATACCCGGCTCACCTCGACCTCTAAGTTGCTCTGTCTCCTCGGCTTCGAGCCTCGACCTAGGGGTTACTCGGTTCATATGTCATCTCGAGCCTCGACCTCGGGGTTATTTGGTTCATATGTCATCTCGAGCCTCGACTTCGGGGTTACTCAGTTCCCAGCCTCGGGTCTTTGTATACAGCTTCGATCTTGGGGTCGTTTGACGTTATTATGCTTCGCCCTAGGGATCTCCATCTCGGCCTCGACATCCTCTTTGAGGTCTCTCGGCTTCGACATTCGTGGCGTTATCTTCCATACGTCACTTGTTTGACGTGGATTAATAGGGCAGTTGTGCGCCTTGGTCAGCACTCTGTTGAATTGCATCGCCATAATTGTGAAGGCGACGTGATGATGTGGTTCGAACTCGAGTGTCGAGCAGTATTTAATGCGTGTCTTCCTTTATTGGCCGACGCCTCTGTTTTCATGCAGTCTCGTATGCGACGGTTCCACTAGCGTTGACGCCGATTAGTCCACTTGTCCCACCTGTGTGGTGTCATGGATACACTGATTGTAACACGTTGGATGGATGCCTAGTGCCCATCTCGATGATGATATCCGTCAGTCAACACTCGAGTATTTTACTCGGTAACAATACTAACTTCAAATAGAGGATGAAGACCTCATCCAGCCTCCTGCGTTTGGTGCTAAAGATTTCTGGGAAGCTCATCTATGATTCCCATTTGAGTGTCTGGATCACCATCTCAAGAAGGTGGAAGTACGTAGATGGCTTTGAGGGGACCGAGAACGAGACGCTGTTCCTCCAGTTCTCACTCATCAAGAAAACGAAGGCTCTGCAATTCTGCATGCAAGAACTACTACGTACACACTACTCTGACAAATGGCACACCATTATATATTTAATTCGGAGCTTTCTCAACAACTCCATGATCAGTATGAGAAGCTTTCGGCAGATGCTAAGATTTTCATTTCTCAGTCATGTTGTTGTTGTTGAGTAAGTCAACGATAGTTTTCAAAATTATCCTTGTTTATTTATTTAATTGTAATAGTATCCTAATATGGAAGGGCACTGTCCCGGGGTATGGGAATAAGCACGCCTCTTATCTATCTGGGGCCGCTTTAAAACCGGGAAAAAATTCTAACATCTGACAGCGATCTCTGGGGCCCACCGGACACGAGCGTCTCATTTGCTCGCGACACGTGGAGTGTATACGGAACTGCTTTAGGACTCGGCCACACGTGCGGCGAGAGTGATAGCGACCCGCGAGGGCGGCGACTTAAGACGGCGCCGCTCCCATAGTGCGGCAAAACCCTCCGTAACGGCCGTCCACTAGCGCCGTCAGAACGGACGGTCGTCCTCTCTCCAGGGCCCAAGGGTATACAGACCGTCTCTTTTAACGCCGATCCAACTCCAAATCGCCGATCTTTTCAGGATGAATGGAGCCATTATAATGAGCAGAAACATTTAAAGGCTCATATACGAGTTTATTAGGTAAACAATTAATAAGTATTCATGTTGTAGAAGCCATTCAAAAATATTAGATTACAACCTGCCAATTAAAATTTTAGGGGTAATCCCAACTTAAGAACACCATCATTGGTGATTGTATTATGTTGTCCCTTAATCTGAAGCTTGATTGGTTCATCTTTCGTTTTCTTCTTCATAAATATACAAGCATTTGTTTATTGGATTGCTTTACAAGATGCAGATTAGAATGTACTTTGCAATTACAATTAATCTTAATGATGTTATCAGCAATTTCGTAGTTGACCCAGCCAGCTTCTGAAATGGACAACCATGCTATTTTTCTTTTATACTAATAGGTTACCATCTAATCAGGTTACATTAATTGAATATTTGATTTAGACATGCTAAAAAAGGAAAAAAAAGTGGAATTGTTTCATAAACACCTTTTTTTATTAATATTTTGTTTATTGGTAATGGTAGGTGAGCTTTTGACCCTCCCTTTTTTCTAAAATGGAATCGATTACGTTTGATAGAATACTTTAAAAATAGTGGTGGCTCTTTAATTATACGGCAATAATTTTCATGCCGATTGTGATATTATTATACACAAGAGACTTTGGATCCTTTTGTTCAAGAAACACTCGGCATATTTCTCAGCATCTGCTTAACCCTAGAAAACGGTAAGAAACAAACCAGTTTTTATTTTCTACCAACTCGATTTGATTCTAGAGTCATATATAAAGCGCAACCAAACACTGCATTAATGCGCTTTATTTTTACAAGAAATTACGCATCCTTCTATAGAAGCATGCATGGCCATTTAACTGCTCTTAGTTCCTTCTGTCGAACGTTCTCATTTTACCTGTATAATATTTTGTATATTTTGTTGGTGATGTTCAATGGCTGAGGTTTTATATATAAATCTCGGTCAGTTTATAAACGTGATGAATATATATATATATATATATATATATATATATATATATATATATAGAGAAGGGTCAACAGGGGCCGAAAAAAATAGAGTTTGACGATAGGTCATAATTTTTTTTTGATTTGGCAATATGAACGATGAGACGAAAATGCCCCCCACCCCTATAATCCCCCCCTCACCCAAAGCCCCCGCGCTGGCGGCCCCCCCGTGGCATGCGGGCCCGATCTCGCCGTCGGCCGTCGATCCAGCTCGCCGTCGATCCAGACCTCCAGCTCGTCGTCGTCCCCGACTCCGATCCGGATCCCGTCCAGATCCGATCCCATCGCCGTCGCCATCACCGTCCAGATCCGATCCACATCCCGTCGCCACCTCCTTCCTCGTCGCCATCGCCGTCCAGATCCCGTCGCCGCCGCCCAGCTCCTCACCGTCCAGATCCAGATCCAGATCCCGTCGTCACCTCCTTCCCCGTCGCCATCGTCATCCAGATCCGATCCAGATCCCATCGTCGCCACCCACCTCCTCACCCTCCGTGCCATCCTCAACGCCGCTAGGCACCTCGCGGAGCCCCATTGATCAACCGGATCAATGCCCAGGACAACCGGAAGGCCTACGCGACCTGGACCATCTTCTTCTTGACCAAGCTCGGCACTCTAAAACCGGTCGCCATTGAGCTCAGCCTCCGGGCGACCACTTCTGATCCCTCCCGAGCCAAGCGCATCCTCACCCCGCCCGTGGACGCCACCACCACCTGGCTCTGGCAGCTCGCCAAGTCCCACGTCCGCTCCAACGATGCCGGCGTCCACCAACTCCTCACCCTCCGTGCCATCCTCACCCTCCGGATCCCGTCGCCGCCACCCCGCTCCATCCTCACCCTCCGGATCCCGTCGCGGCGACACAGCCAATGGTCGCGACGACCTTTTTTTCCTTTTTTTTCCTTTTTTCATTTTTGAAAAGTAAAATCGGATGTCCTCCCGTGACGACCGCCCGATGCTTTTTTTTTCTTTTTTTTTTGAATTTTGACAAGTAAATTATGTCTCCCACTTGTTAATTTTTGCAATTGGCAATCAAATTTTTCATGAATATTTTTTAATTTGTTTGACTAATTTTTGAATCAAGTTACTTTCCACAAATCTACAATTGCAAAAAAGTGGAAAGTAACTTGTAAAAGTTACATTGTACAAATGTAACTTGTACATATGAAAAATAACTTGTACAATTACAAAAAAGTGGAAAGTAACTTGTACATATGGAAAGTAACTTATACATTTACAAAAAAGAAGAAAGTAACTTGTACATTTACAAAAAAATGAAAAGTAACTTATACAATACCAAAAAAGTGGAAAGTAACTTGTATATTTCATCATCGAGACTCAAGTTACTTTCCACTAGTTACTTTCCATTGGTTTAATCTGGAAAGTAACTCAAGTTATTTTCAACGATTTCATCAGCAAGAACACAATTTACTTTCCGTAATCGTGGAAAGTAAGTTACTTTCCATAATCATGGAAAGTAACTTACTTCCCACCGAGAATATGAACGATCACTGGGATATGTTAGAAATATTAAAAGGATATTTTAATAATAAAAAAATATTATGCACTAAATGCCTTAAGAAAAAGCTATGAGGACTTAGGACTAAATATTTCCATTGGAATAACTTAAACACCAATTAACCCATCAACCTTATAAGGAGCAATAACGGTTAACCTGTATTAATTCATATCCCCTAAGTTTCTTTATATATATTCTCTAAGTTTGTTTTATATAAACCTACATTAATTCATATCAACCTAAGTTCTATTAATATTATCTTATATGCAATATGCAAAGACTTATATGTATTTTATATTTATATACCCTAAGTTAGACTTATAATATTTTATGCAAAGACTTATATGTATTTTATATTTAGATACCTTAAGTTAAACTTATAATATTTTATTTTATATTTTATATTTTATTGACTATGTTTTATAGTGGCAGTGAACAAAAAGCTATGACCAACGTTCGAACCCTTGACCACTTACGGGTCAACACAGCCGTCTAACCAGACAAACTATATAGAATTTGTTAAAATTTTATATTAATAATAATTAAAAATTGTGACGGGGGCACAGATGAGTACTAGTCAGATTATAAGTACCGAGACCACTACAAATATATCGTGTGATATTTTGAGAAAATCTGTGATATTTTGAGAAAATCGCCGAGGAATTGCTAAAAATAGTCCCAAAAACGTTTCCTTTGGGGGAGATTCCTATCTCTGAGGGGCCATTGGATCTGCTTCTCCTCGTCTTTAATTAACAATTAAGCCCTTACAATATTACTATTTACTTCCTGTAATGGTCATTGATGACATTAATATGGCCCTACTCACAGGATCAGGCGGCTAAGGATCACCGATGGAGAATCTAATCCCCCTGTCCACCGTCGATTGAATCGCCGGCGTAATCCACCGGCCTGTTTCTATATTTTATTTTGGCGAACCGACTTATATAATCTCTTAAGAGCGCAAAGCCCTCTTTTACTCCTCTGTTCTCTCTCCTCTCCCCTGTTTTCAACTCTGGCATCGCCGGCGACCAGCGTGTCGACATCTGGCGGCGAGTTATTTCGGGTGTGCGATTAGTAGTCTCTCAGAGGTAACTCTCGGCGCTGAGAAAACCCCATTTCTCCGTTTCTAAATCCATGCTTTGGTCGCTGAGAAAGATGGGTTCTTGGTGTCTCCCCTGTTTTGTGCCCAGTTCGTGTTTTGCTCGCAACTGGAAGAGCTGGCGATCGAGAACCACCAGAAGATCGGCTTTGTGAGGAGCAAGCAGAGGAAAGTTATGGTGAGAGGTCTTCTCCCTGGGTTTCTTTTGGTTCTAATTCTTGATGGTTTGTGTTTCAATGGAGTTCAAATGGGATTTTGTGGATAGGTGAGTCCGATGATCAGATTGGGGAACGAGGACACGGGGCCGCCATGGCTGAGGCCTCTGTTAAAGACGAGCTTCTTCATTCCTTGTGAAGTCCACGTCGTGTCCAACAAGAATGAATGCAATATGTACTGCTTGGATTGCATGGGAAGCGCTCTCTGTTCTTATTGCCTCGCCGACCACAGAGAACACCACGTTGTCCAGGTCTGTTCATCTCCACTCATCAGAGATTGTTTGGTCATGGATATATAGAATGGGTTTTTTGATTGGAAGTTTTTTGTTTTGTTTCCTTTGTGTAGATTAGGAGGTCGTCGTACCACAACGTGATAAGGGTGTCGGAAGTGTCCAAGTTCATAGATATATCTTGCGTGCAGACATACATTATAAACAGTGCTAAGATCGTCTTCCTCAATGAGAGGCCGCAGCCAAGGCCCGGCAAAGGGGTCACCAACACATGCGAGATTTGCTGCCGGAGTCTCCTGGATTCATTCCGGTTCTGTTCTCTTGGATGCAAGGTGCTCCTCTTTGACTCTTGTAATCCATCTCCCATTCTTTTGGATTCTTATGTTTTCGATCAATAATGTTTGCAAGGAATGAGATGGTTTGATTTCTTATTTTAGTGAAGTTGAACAGACCATTGTGAATTTTTGGAGTTATAATGCTCTCATGGCCTTCGTGCCGTTGTTAAAAAAATCCAATTTTTTGTTCATTTGGGCAATACCCAACTGGATTGCTTTCCATTCTGATGGGATTTTTCTTTCTTTTCCTCAGTGTTTTTTGAGCAAAAGATCACCTTTTGAGTTCTTAAGCAACACCCACTTCTTATTTATCTCGAATTCTCGATTCCCGATGCTTCTATGAACAACCCATCGTTAACTGGTAGCTTTATTGCTTCTTTTTCTTTCCACTTGCTCTGTTTTCTATTACCTGGATATATTAATTTCCCCCCTTTTTTTTCGCCTGGCAAATTAAAGCTTGGAGGCATGAAGCGTGACCCTGAGCTCAGCTTCGCTCTCCGGCCGAAACCCGGCCGTGACTCACTTCACGGGTCGGAATCCGACGACTCATCGACGCCGCGCAAGCTGCAAAGGACCTCGGCCTTTTCCAGGGCCATCAGTGACCCAGGCCACTCATCAGACGGTGCCGGGAAGTGGTCAGAGGACGAAGGCGGTCATCATTTCGCCAGGAGTATCTCGCCGGAGACTCCTCCGATCATCAACTACCGGACTTCTCGACGAAAGGGTATACCTCACAGAGCTCCATTCTAACGAGAGAAGAAAACCCCCCCAAAAAAAAAGGAAAAAATGATGAAAAGAAGCTTCTTAAAGTCTGGAAAAAAGGAAAAAGAAGAAGGGATGAGCAGAAGAAGGTCTGGATACAGCGAATAAATGTGGAAAAATGCCCACCATGCAAGGTAAAGGCAGACAAAAGGAGAAAAGATAGGTACATATAGAGAGTGAGATCGATAGATTCATGGGAACCCTAGCTTTTTATATGCTGCTCTTATTTGCACTTCTCTCTTTCTATAGCTCATATATATATGTGTAGTGTACAAATATAAATATACACATATATATAGATATCTCTTGTGTAAATTAAGTTGTTAGAAGGTATTGGGTTAGTGAAATATATGCATGCACATATCTGCCTGATGGAATCCTTCATGCATGGTTTGTGTTAGGCTTTTGAGTAGTCATTTCATATGTATTCTTTCATTTTTGAATAGTTAGCATGGGGTGATCGATGCTCTTGTACTGTAAACTCTTGGGGGGGTCTGTAAATGGCTACGACTATCAGATGTTATTATAATCTGCTAGTGCTTATTATGTATGTATTGCTAGTTAAGTTTTTGCGTCCATGGAATAATAAGTACGTAGTTTCTGCACTTAATTTGATAGGGTTTTGAAAAGATATGGACTTTGGAGAACTTGGTATATATTAATTGTGCTTTACCTTAAGTATGTTGTTAATTTCTGTTGTTATATATATATGTACATGTGGATTCATGATCATAGATATTAGAGGGTGTTTGGTTGCTTGTATTAGCTAATGCATGTATGAGCTAATGCAACATTTTGGTCTATACCAGTGTTTGGTTGGCCACTGTGTTAACTGATGCATGTATCAGCTAATACAAAAGGGTGTTTGGTTGGCCACTGCATTAACTGATGCATGCATCAGTTAATGAGTTAATGCAAAAAGTGTTAGGATCTAGAAGAGAGGAGGAAGAAGAAGAAACATGCACAGACACAAGATTTATGTGGTTCACCCCAGAATAGGGCTACGTCCATGGAGTCGCTGGAGGTTTTCAATATCTCAGAGGCAAAGAGCTAGATTACAAGATCCAATGACGGCCGCCCATACACACCATCATATCCTAGGATTTCGGTACATAGGGTATAGAAAATTACATAAACTACCCCTATCAACAGATCTTCAAATCCGTTTTTGTTTCGGGGGCAGCATCCCCGGAAACCCCCGCCGGGGCGCTGCCCCGGACCCCGTCAGCTCTGCGTTGTGCGTCATGGTCGGGTCTGGAACGATCAGGCTCCACAAACTCAACAAAAAGGACCTCAAAAGATGTATTGCATTGCATTAGCAGATGCAATGTAATGCATTGCATTGCTTTAGCAGATGCAATGCACTGCATTAGCTTATGCAAGCAACCAAACGCCCCCTTAGATATTATGTAGGTCATCGGTTTTCATGGGGTCGGGGTTCCTATGCATGCATGCCCATGCATGAAAGGACTCCTCCTCAAAGTTATATATAAAAGGTACCAAGTAGCAATAGAGGCTGAACACACACACACATATATATTATACCTTATAAAGAGCAATAACGTTTACAACCGTTTACCTCCTATTAGTTTATTTAGATGTATATTTTCCTAAGTTAATTTTGTATATTTTTATCATCTTTCCTAGGTTAGTTTTAAATATACATCCTTATAATTATAAGCCAGGAGATTAGTTTTAAATATACATACTTATCTACCTTATAAGATCCAAAGGTAGTTACTTTTATGACTCATCATCTGAGTCATAAACTTATACACACATGGCATACACGTGGTATAAAATTATAATTAAATAAACAAAAAAAAAGGATAGTGGCTGATGTGGCGTAAGTTATAATAGAGATAGTGGGGGCGGGCAGTTAGCCGTGCCAGGTGGCACTGGCCCACCACCTAGTATATATATCATCCTTATATGACAGAAAGGTTGTCCTACGTGGCTGTAGAATGTTCTACGTGGTAGAGAATGTCCTAAGTGGCTATATGTGGTGCTTATGTGGCATCATAAGGTTGATGTGGTTTAGTGGAAGGGAGTTATTGGGTAGTTATTGGGGTGGGGTTGGTGGTTACCCTACCAGGTGATAGGGGGCACCACTAGTATATATATATATATAGTGTAAATTAAGTCCGAGTTGCTCCGGGTTGAAACGGTTGGGTGGTTAGGGAGGATGATGCTAATCGAATCGGGCCGGGAGGGAGGCCGGGGGTTGTCAACCGTCGTCGTCCGGATATCACATCGAGTGGTGACTTGGTGGACACGCTAATCCTTCACCGATAGAGACCTCCTCCTTTAAGCTGATCGTCTCTCTCTCTCTCTCTCTCTCTCTCTCTCTCTCTCTGTGTGTCTCTCTCCCTGTGTCTCTAAGAGCCGTGAGGAATCTCCTCTCCTCATCTTCTCACGAGTCATGACCATATATATATACCCCATATATATATATGATGTTTAATTTCCTAATATATATATATATATATATATATATATATATATATATATATCTACTAATAAATGAGCTATATATTAGTCAAACTGCGTGGTTTTCGACTTTGTTATACTTTTCCAAGCACCCCTTCGACCATTAGATTAGATGAGATTAATTAAGATTACTTAATGGTAATATGATGGCGATATGCAATTATATATGTTATAATTAGCTATTAATTTATATGTATGATGTTAATGGTGGGTCATAGTAAAGCTACAGCCATACATGAACATGCCAAAGTATTTTTAAGGTTTTGTTGGCTGTGGTATATATATATATATATATATATATGCTAGCTATTGACCTATTGTGTAAGTTAAGAGGAGGATCAGGTCGCTCTCATGCTTGCTTATCACGTAAAAAACACCTCGGTTAATTTGGTCCGTCCATTTGTCCTTCATTGTGGAGATCCACGTACATTTTTAATCTATTGTTTATTCTACTTGATGTCATCGATGGTGGAAATACTTGGATAAAGACGACATGGGAAATAAAGATGTCTGCTAGTAGTGCTTTATATGTATTTTTCCTTTCTTCTAACTCTCTCTATCTTATCCAGCATCAGCTTGGTCGTCATGTAGCTAGGTAGCGACCGATGAAGGCGGTTCATGGCCCAAGTACTCAACTTCCGCACAAATTATATATATATTTTTTATGTATGCTAGCTTATCTATCTATCTATCTATGGAGTCTATCAGCTAGGTAGGTCTTTGAGGGGGATATCTTGATGGATATATATGTTGCATGTAGGAGATTAGATAAGAGAGGGATGCTGCATGCCGGCTTTCACCGTCTTTCATGCATCACGAAAATATCATCTAGCTATATTTTCCTTTCCTATATCTTTTCTTTTGAGAGAGAAGAAGGGATTATTAAGCCATATTCTTTATTTGTTTGCACTGTATGTGGTCATCAATTTGATGATTGTCATCAAGTTCTCTGAGGAACTAGCTAGCTATATATATATAGGACGAGCGAATGCAAGCATATATGATATATATATAGGTTCATATGGCGTTATATATGTGTGTGCAGTGTAGGTGTAGCTTAATTAAAGGTTTTTGTCTGTTACTTTATATATATATATATAGGTTCATATGGCGTTATATATATAACTGACGGCTGCTGCTCTCCAGTGAATAGTGATCATTGCCAAAGGAAATGTTGCTTTGGCAGGTATGGAATTAATGGTTAAATGATCGATATATCCATGGTTCTTAGTGAGCGAGTCGGCTTCAACTCGTTATTGATCAGCTCATTATCATTCGAACCAGGAATAATTTTGAGCCAATATCGATCGTCAAACTGCTATCTAGAGAAAGCAGAAAGCAGAAAGCAGAAAGCTAGCTCTGGCAGCAATCAATCAGCAGTAAATTAAAATTCTTTTTTTTTTATTTTTTTAAAGAGTACATTAATAAGGAATACAAGGAGATATATATCTTAATTGTTTACCAAATGTAAACTGATTTGGGATTGAGCATATGAGCATATATATATATATATAGCATTCGAGTACGTCGACTTTGCTCGATCGTTCGTTATCAGCTTGCTATGCTAAGCGATCTCATGATCGAGTTGCAAATCCAGCTTGAATTGCTGCTACCTTCGTTACAAGTTTAATCAAACTGTAATTGAGCTCAAATTCCAACTGTAACAACTGTCAAACGAAAAAAATGAAGCTTTTTCAGATGATGATCGATCACATGTAACATATATCTCGATCTGTCTCATCTCTTTTTTGTTTCTATCCATAATTCCATATATATATGGATCTTCTCTTATGATCTGTTTATAAAGTTTGCCTCTTCTTTGAACTCCTTATTTGGCAATCAACTATTAAGTAGGGTGCTTCACTATCCTAGCTAGAATTTACAGTTTCACATTTTTCTTATTAAATTCTAGTGTTCCTTGTTCTGCAATAACCATGCAATAAATAATGGTCTTAATTAATTAATTATCAAACGTACTATCGTTCTATTATTTTTGCAGACATGAAATGTGTTGTGTATAATAAACTATATATGGTGACAGGCCCAATATGAACATTGGAGCAATAAGCACATCCAACTCCATGATGTGTGCCTTGGAAAACTCTGTCCATGCCACTCAGTGTTTTAGTGGAAATTTAAATATTCTTCTTAGCTAATGAGCTTTTGATCACTTTTCCATTGTTGAACTTATAAATTATCACGTGAAGGATTAATCTCTCTCTCTCTATATCTCTCTATCTCTTCTTATTAGAGTTTGGGACCGAGCCTATTATTTTCCATCTTCGCGTTGCCTTTCTGATCTGGTTCATTTATGCTTTAGCAGTATATATTATGATATCGACAGTACGTACGGATCATACACATTAATAAGAGTATCCAGGAAGCGCATCTGTTGCAGTACTCTTGTAGACGTATAAAGGTATACGTGAGTTACCGGTTAAAAATTCCAGCTAGCTTTCGACTGGTTTCATCATAGGGCGTGTTTGGTTGGGCAAAGTGAGGCTTGAAGTCAGTTCATGTGAAGTCAGTTCAGTCAGTTCATGTGTTTGGTTCGGTGTGAAGTGAATGAAGTGGTTAGAACTGAGTTCATCGGCGAACTCGTTTTTTGCCTACGACATCGCCAAGCGACTTCGGGCCAAAAAACGCTGAAGTCGCTGAACTGACGGTCAGTTCAGCATTTACTCCCCCAACCACTTCAGCATTACTCCCCAACCACTTCAGCACCCTTAATCCAAAACGCGATCATCACTTCTTCACGAGAGTCCCCTTTCCTTCGTCGCCGCGATGAACCCGATCTAGGGTTCCTTCTTCTCTCTGACCTCCCTCCGCGTTCCCCATGGACGCTGATGCTGGCTTTCGTCCTCCTCTGGCGACGATGATGGCCTCCTCCTCCCTTCTCCGACGCCGATCTAGGGTTTCTTCTTCTCTCTGACCTCCCTCCTCCTTCCCCATGGATGCTGATGCTGGCTTTCGTCCTCCTCCGGCGACGATGATGGCCTCCTCCTCCCTTCTCCGACGCCGATCTAGGGTTTCCTCTCACGCTTGAAGCCGGCCTTTGGATCTAGCAACTCCGGCCGATCTTGGGTCCGATCCCGCTACAAGTGGCTGTGTTGTGAGCTTGAGCTGTGATATTGAGGAGTTTATTTGCCGGCGGCATCTGATCCCCTTTGCCTTTGCCTTCTAGCAAAGCACATAAATCCCCTATCAAAGGTCTTCCTAACCTGATCCCCTCTGGATTTTATCTCGATACTTGATTTCCTCATGTATGATCTCTCATTTGGTGGCATTTGGTTGTATTGTTTGGGATTTTGACTGGATTTCTAGTTTTTTTGTACTCTGTATGTCTGATCCCCTCTACGTTGGCATGTATCTTGGGATTTCTTTGCTGCTTATCATATATGGTGGTTTATGTCATATGATTTTGTTGATTTATTCGTCTACGATCTCTGATTTGGTGGTATTTGGTTGTAATGTTTGAGGTTTCGACAGGGTTTCAACATTTTTTGTGCTCTTTGTGTACTTGATCATCTATGCTGGCATGTATCTTGGTATTTTGGCTTTTTAGCATGCTAACTGATGTTTGAAGATATGTTGTTGCTGGGATTTATGTTGGACAACACATATTTTTAACTGGATTGGCATTGGGAAATGATGATATGCATGTATTTGGTTCCTTGGTGGCTTGGATGGCTTGGGAGCAACCAGCTGCCTCGCTGGAACCTGGTCAATGTTTGATGATATGCATGTATTTGGTTGTAATGTTTGGGGTTTCGACTGGATTTCAAGATTTTTTTGTGCTATTTGTGTACTTGATCATCTATGCTGACATGTATCTTGGGAATTTGGCTTTTTAGCATGCTAATTGAGGTTTATAGATCTATTTTTGCTGGGATTTATGTTGGACAACACATATTTTTAACTGGATTGGCATTGGGAAATGATGATATGCATGTATTTGGTTCCTTGGTGGCTTGGATGGCTTGGCAGCAACCAGCTGCCTTGCTGGAACCTTTTCAATGTTTGAATATGTGGTTTACTTGGATGATCATGATGAATGCAGCTATGTTTGATCCCATTGTTGTTTGGCTTTTTGGCATGATAACTGATGTGTATAGATCTATTTTAGTTAGGAATTATGTTGGATAAGTGTTATGTTTATATGGATTGGCTTTGGGAAATGTTGATATACATGTATTTGGTTCCTTGGTGGCTTGGATGGCTTGGCAGCAACCAGCTGCCTTGCTAGAACCTTGTCAATGTTTTAATATGTCGTCTACTTGGATGATCATGATGAATGCAGCTATGTTTGATCCCAATGTTGTTTGGATTTTTGGCATGCTAACTGAGGTTTATAGATCTGTTTTTGCTGGGATTTATGTTGGACAACATTTATTTTGATATAGATTGGCTTTGGGAAATGATGATATACATGTATTTGGTTCCTTGGTGGCTTGGATGGCTTGGCAGCAACCAGCTGCCTTGCTGGAACCTTGTCAATGTTTGAATATGTGGTTTACTTGGATGATCATGATGAATGCAGCTATGTTTGATCCCATTGTTGTTTGGCTTTTTCGCATGCTAATTGATGTTTATAGATCTGTTTTAGTTCGGAATTATGTTGGATAAGTGTTATGTTTATATGGATTGGCTTTGGGAAATGATGATATACATGTATTTGGTTCCTTGGTGGCTTGGATGGCTTGGCAGCAACCAGCTGCCTTGCTGGAACCTTGTCAATGTTTTAATATGTCGTCTACTTGGATGATCATGATGAATGCAGCTATGTTTGATCCCATTGTTGTTTGGATTTTTGGCATGCTAACTGAGGTTTATAGATCTGTTTTTGCTGGGAATTATGTTGGACAACATTTATTTTGATATAGATTGGCTTTGGGAAATGATGATATGCATGTGATGAAATTATTGTGCTTTGATTCTGGTTTATTTTTGACACAGTTTTGTCTTATGCTATATTACATACGATGAAATTATTGTACTTGCTGATTCAATGGAAGCTATGCTGGGCATTATGAAATGACAAACTTTATTTTTTAATGCCTTTCACTGACTTGTTTCGTTATTATGCTAGAATATAGACGCTCATGCTTGCTTTAGTTGATCCCCTACTTAAAGCTTATTTTTTAATGGCTTTCACTGACATGCTCATGTTGTTATTAGCTGATGCCCTATTTGAATTTATGATTTCATGTCCTGTTCTTTACATACTCATGTTGGTATAGCTGTTTTACATGCTCATGATAGATGTGTTATAGGGTTTTTAGTTAAATATTTTACTTTTCTACTAGATGGCCAATGGTGATGACGAGCATTTTGAGCGCATGAGGATGCTAGCTGCAGCCTATGTAGTCGTTGTAACGGTTGCACGACGCTACCTTGACTCGCATGATAACACATGTGTTATACCACGCGAGCAACGACTTGTGTTACGAGAAGGGCACATGGATAGGATATTGAGACCGGGGGGGGATTACTGCGTTAGTTACATACGTATGGATGCGGACGCGTTGCATCAGTTAGCAAGAGTGATGAGAGTACGTCAACTTCTTGTGGACACTGATCATGTCAAAGTTGAAGAACAATTATGTATATTCCTGCATATTGTGGGCCATAACATGAAAAATCGGGTCATGCGCATGGAGTTTATGTTGTCTGGTGAGACCATCAGTCGATATTTCCACATGGTATTGAAGGCGGTACTAGCCCTACGCGACACATTTATGCAACAGCCTGGCCCATCAACACACTCTGAAATTTTGTACAACCATTCATATTATCCGTACTTTAAGGTACTATCCAACCCTCTCTCGGGTCATAAGCATTTCATGCTTTCCAGAACTCACCATGAATTCTTCACTTGTTTCCCTGTAGAATTGTATCGGCCTCATCGATGGAACTCACGTAGATGCCAGTGTCCCCGCCGACATGGCACTTCCCTTCCGAGGGCGTAAGGGGCTTACACATAACGTGTTAGCTGCTGCTACTCCTGACCTCCGTTTTACTTACGTCTTGGTCGGTTGGGAAGGGTCGGCCAATGACTATACTGTCTTGAAAGACGCCCTTTCTCGACGACCTCCCGGTGGCTTGAAAACCATTGAAGGTATAACGTAGCAAAACACAATCGTCGTTTAACTTCATACTTGATTAGGCGTACTAGTCGTTTGAAACCCTTTCTTATATTGTAGGGAAGTATTACCTTGTAGATGCCGGGTACCCAACCTCGCCTGGGTTTGTTGCACTATACCAGAGCGTAAGGTACCATCTCAACGAGTATGTTGGACGCATTCCAGAAAACGAAAAGGAGCTCTTTAACCTACGTCATTCATCGCTGAGATCTAGGATTGAACGAGCGTTCGGTTTGCTTAAGAACCGCTTCAAGATTCTCACATCAGATCCATTTTACCCCTACAGGACACAAGTTGATATTGTCATTGCTTGTTGTATTCTGCATAATTTCATTCTTGATAAATCCCCATACGACCCACTGATGATGGTTGAGACCATCGAAGATGATCCGCCAATTACACAACTGCGCACGACGAGAGAGCAACGCCATGAGCAAGGTGTTTGGCTCAATTTGCGCGATGAAATCGCACAACAGATGTGGCTTGACTTCCAACGAGATCGTTAGGGATTTGTTACATGTTTTATTCGGTTGACTGATTAAGTTGTTACCATTGTTATGTTAAATCTTTCATAAGATCTAAACTACTTGCTATTGTCCTGCGTATAAAAACGCATAACATTCTGTGCACAATGTTAGTGGCGTATGCGGTATATTTTAAATGCCTATATCGCATTGGATTATTTACAGAATATGAATTCTTCCTCTCAACCCGACGATGGTTCGCAATTACCTCGTGGTGAGCCTAATGCCAAGGGCAAGGCGAAGGCCCAAGGCAAAACGGGTAGCCAGAACAAGAGGTGGACCGACGCGGAGGAGGCTCACCTCCTTGAGTACCTCGCCGAGGTTAAGAAGGGCCGTCCCAAAGGGGATAGGTGGTTTAAAAATCACCACTTTAATGCGGCGGCCAAGTATGTGAATGACAAACTTGACAACCAGGGGGGCTTTGAGCTCAAACATGTTCAGAATCACATGGTATGGTGTCGAAAGAAGTACGACGTCATTAAATCTTTGCAGAAATTAAGTGGTTGTGGATGGACAGAACTGGACAAGAAGTTCTCGATGAATGTGGATGTTGCCGCGGCATATATTGCGGTGCGTTGGCCTTGCCTAATACTTTACAAAAACTTATCGTGAACTTATGTCTTGCATTGAAAATTGGCTAATACTTCTCTTATTATGTAGGCACATCCTAATGCTAGGAACCTTATTAACAAGCCAATCCCTAATTTTGACATGCTTGTCGCTTACTGCTGCGAGGAGAGAGCCTCGGGCAGATATGCTCGGTCCGCCCATGACGAGACTGATCCCAACGAGCCTGTCATAGAGCTCGAGGATGTGGATTCTTGCCCCCCCTTTACCCCGATCGATGAGGCTGCCAATAGTCCGGCTGCCATGGACACGGGGAGCACCCCCATGGGGAATAACAATGCTCAAGCAGGCACAAGTGATGGGGAGACATCTGTGCGCATGACTATGGCCGACACAGTTGCGCGTATGCCAGCTCGGGCGTTTGCTAGTAAGCAGTCGAGAGAGACGAGGGATGACACATTTTGTAGAGTCATTGAGAAGGTTGGGGATGCCATTCTATCGGGCAACGTCAAATCGACCGATAAATTATATGCATCTGTTATGGAGTGTGCTACTGATTATCCCGAGGCGGATCTCCTACGTGTTTTCAACACGCTCAATCGGGATGAGATAGAAGCACGGGGTTTCTTGGTGATGAGCATAAAACACCGGAAGATGTGGTTACAAGACTTCTTTGACCGAAATAGGCACGATTGACATTTGGGATTTGCATTTACACCTTATATGCCACTAACACTAGCTGATGATGTGAATTTTGGATTATGTGCATGCAAACACTACCACTAGCTGCATCATATTTTTGGGATGTATATGTTCATGATGTATGCCCTGTTTACTTGGATATTTGCATCTAAACCTTATATGACACTTGCACTAGCTGGTGATGTGAATTTTGGAATATGTGCATGCAATCACTACCACTAGCTACACCTTATATGACACTACCACTACTTGATTATGTTGTTATGGTTCATATACTTCTGATCCCCTTGTTTACTTGTTGGTTTAACTGGTTGTTGAAACAATTCTGCATATGAGCATGCTCACATGTTGATGGTCAATGACCATCATTGCAGGACTTGAAATCATGAAATATTATGTCGTGTACAAAGGGAGACGACCCGGTGTATATGATTCGTGGCCGGCATGCCATGAACAGGTGCATCGGTTCACTGGGGCGTGTTATTGAGGGTTTTATAATAGAAATGACGCTTTAAATTCATATCATGAGTATGCATCTCAATTGCCTCGTGCAACTAATTTCGGTAGAAGAGGGTGTGGTTGGTTTGAATTTGGACTTGCAACTGCAATTGGATTGTGTATTGCATTAGTGTTTATTGTGTTTTTCACCATGACATAGGTTGATTTCATGGACTTGGGTATGGACTTGTGTATGAACTTGTGTATTGACTTGTGTATTTTCCAATTTGAGTAGATTTCGTGTTCATTGGCAGCTTATATTACTTTTGATGGCAGCCAGGACAATTTTGAATGCATGTTCAATTGATGGTTTGGTCGGTTTATGATTTATTGTTGCTTATGATTATATGGGGATATGATGAAAACTGATCCCATGGTGGATTGGAGGGCTGTTGACTGGGTCCTTTTTGCTGGTTTTGTTCTATTGATGCTTATGAGACTGGGGAGATGATGACCATTGTCTATATTGTGCCTTGGAGGTCCTTTTGATGGCAGCCAGGACAATTTTGAATGCATGTTCAATTGATGGTTTGGTTGGTTTATGATTTACTGTTGCTTATGATTATATGGGGATATGATGAAAACTGATCCCATGGTGGATTGGAGGGCTGTTGACTGGGTTCTTTTTGCTGGTTTTGTTTTATTGATGCTTATGAGACTGGGGAGATGATGACCATTGTCTATATTGTGCCTTGGAGGTCCTTTTGATGGCAGCCAGGACAATTTTGAATGCATGTTCAATTGATGGTTTGGTTGGTTTATGATTTACTGTTGCTTATGATTATATGAGGATATGATGAAAACTGATCCCATGGTGGATTGGAGGGCTGTTGACTGGGTCCTTTTTGCTAGTTTTGTTTTATTGATGTTTATGAGACTGGGGAGATGATGACCAATGTCTATATTGTGCCTTGGAGGTCCTTTTGATGGCAGCCAGGACAATTTTGAATACATGTTCAATTGATGGTTTGGTTGATTTATGATTTAATGTTGCTTATGATTATATGGGGATATGATGAAAACTGATCCTATGGTGGATTGGAGGGCTGTTGACTGGCTCCTTTTTGCTGATTTTGTTTTATTGATGTTTATGAGACTGGGGAGATGATGACTATTGTCTATATTGTGCCTTGGAGGTCCTATTGATGGCAGCCACGTCACTTTTGAATGCATTTATATTTCATGTGAATGTTGGTTTATGATTTACTGTTGCTTATGATTATATGGAGAGATGATGAAAGTTGATCCTTTGATGGTTTTGTTGGTATCTGTTTTCATTGCCTATTGAATTTTGGGGACATGATGGTGAAATGATGTTCTTGGGGAAGTGATGATTCGAACAAGATGACAGGGTATGAGTGGCTTGGTGATTTGGATGACTTAATTTGTTAAGCAACCAATTGCCGCCACAAAAGGGCAATGATGATACAAATTCTGAGCCCTTGTATCTTTATACACGGTCGTAAGAGGCGAAGATAGTGATCGGCAGCAAATTGAAGACTTGTGGAATAATTGTAGAGGAGTTTGTATGTACAAAGACTCAAGTCCTATTGTATTATTTGTATGTACAAGGAATAGTTGTATTCATAATTTGTATGTATAAGGAATGGGTGTATGAGATGATGTCCTATTTGGTGGTATTTGTAGTTATCCCAAAGGTAGTATGTATAATTTGTACTTGAATGTATGAACACCCCAGTATGCAAATGTTCAAAACAGGAATGAATGACTTCCCTTTATATAAGCTTTGATGTCAACACTTAATTGTATTAAATTTTTGCATATCTATTAGGTGGTTTCAAAATCTTCATTACTAGCTATTTAGTATATATATTAGGTGGTTTAAAAATATATGTTGTATTTTTCAAGTTTGCAATCTAAAGTGGGTGTTTACAGGTGTGTTTTGAAAAAATAGAAGTTGTATTTTTCAACTTTTTTCCTTCACAGCTGTATTTTTTCATTTCATCAATGCATAAAAATGTGAGTAATGTGAGTAATTGCTACATGTAATGGATGATTTTTTTTCAAATGTCGAGAAAAAATACAAGTCGTGTTAGAAAAAATAAAGTCCAATGTATAAAACCCAAACCCAATTCATTTATAAACGGGCCAAACCCATATGACTTGTCTAATCTGTTTATTAAACGGGTCGGGTCTGTCGCGCCCCGACCCGCAGAGCGCGACCGGGCCGGGGGGCGCGAGGGGGAGAGAACCTACAACCACAGCCTCAACTGGCGGAAACAGTTGAGACTAAAGCCCAGCTGGCGGAAACAGCTGGACGGCACAGAGAAAGAGCGGAAGCAAGCTAACTAAACAACTATTAACATTTATTACAAACCAGCAATAAAAAGTTAACAGGGTTTAGTACAACAGCTACAAGGGATCACAGTCGCCAAAAAGAAACCACAACACCCACCGGGGTCTCCGCGAAGGCACAGACGAACCCATCCTGACCCTCAGACATGGTCAGGATCCGGAGCGCTGCCTCGAGACGACCGAGGGGGTAACACTAGGACAGAGCGGCCACCTGCACCTGCAACAAACACAGTCCAGGTAGGCATGAGCAACAGCTCAGCAGGGTCCTACTCTACAACTCCCACAAACAAGAGGGGGTAAAGCAACCGGACACACTCTGATGCCAAGTACCGAGGCTTGCCAAGGATCCCACAATCCCATCAATAACCCGAAGGGTTCCTGTCCTAGGTGCGTATCTCCGATAACGCCACTGCTCAGGGGTGGGCAACTCCGACATTCCCTGACCCAGGGTGGACACGACGCACCCAGTAGGACCCCCTTCTCCAAGCGGGATCTCCGCACTTGGCGGAACAACCGAAGTTAAGACTACCATCACTCGGTACTCCAAGCAGCAGAGTCAACACCCACCCAATCTACCCTAGCATGTCTAATGCACAGGAAAACAGGGCAGGATAAGTATGATAAAGCTGTAAACAACCAACACAACAAGGGCACACCTTCGGCCCATTTATACTAAACACTCCCGAGGGTCATGGCTCCCTCGGTTCACCACAAAGCGGTAAGGGCATACCGTCAGCCCATTTATTCTACACACCCCGAGAGGCATCACCCTCTCGGTTCAACCACAAAGCAATAAGCATTCATGCATAACTCATTACAGGATAAGCCCCGAGGGCAAAACCGTAAAAATCACTTGCATGCGAAGCCCCGCGGGCAAAACAGCACTTAAAGCAAGTAAAACCCTCTCTGCACTGAAGGAGATCGATCTCCTATAGCATGGAGATCGATCTTCCTCGAGGCTAGGAGCACCCGTCCGGGTCACCCCCACGAGATCGATCTCCACCCATATGAAGATCGATCTTGTAGGTGACGTGGACGCAAACCGCACAGGCACCAGCCGCGAAGAGATCGATCTCCCTCCCAGGGAGATCGCTCTCGCTCGGGCGGACTGGGCCACCCCGACCAAGATCGATCTCTTTCCAAGAGATCGATCATGATTGGGTTCACGCCGGCGGCCGGACGGCGAGGAACACCGCCGGAAACTGCCGCCAAACCTCACCAAATTAGGTGGGCTGGTAGATCTCAATGCCACGAAGCTACTCATGGCTTCAAAACCGGGAAAGAACAACTCCACAAGGAGATCTAAGCAAAACAAAACCCGGATTCAAAACCCTCAAACAGCCGGAGTTTTAGAAGGAGAACCCTACCTCCTCAGAGCAGCTTCGATCCACGAAGCTTAGCCAGGGATCTTCCTCGCCTCGCCACGAACCCAACGAGCCTTCAAGCTCCAGGAGAGGTGGCCGGAGGAGGAAGAACGGAGGAGCGAAAGCTCTCAGCCGGAACAGGGGAAAACAGAGCCGCGAGGAAGAAGAAGAGAAGAAGGGGAAGAAAGGAAGGGGGAAGGGGCGGGTAAGGCCGGGGGAAAGCCGGCGAAGGCGGGGAAAAGCTGGGGGAGGGGAGGGAAAGTCTTCCCTCCCCTTACAGGGGAAGCGACGGCCACCGCAGTGGCCGTCCTTCGAAAGCCACCGACAGAGACTTCCAGGCACAGGGAGATCGATCTTCATGGACATGGAGATCGATCTTCCTCGCCCAGAACGGCGACCCCTAGGCACAGAGAGATCGATCTTCACCCCCATGGAGATCGATCTCCCTTGCCCAAAACGGAAACCTTGGCTGAGACACAAGCCCAAGCACAGGACTTCCGAACCAGGGTCCACCTAACCTTTCTAACCAAACACAAGCATCAACCAAGGTCTGTGTGTGCACAGCCACTGTGAAACGACCGCCAAGGCGCAATTTCCCAAATTGCCCTTGGGGTAAACAGCAAGCTACAGGGATGGAGGGGCATGTCCTCACAGGGTCGGGTTCGCGGGTCATGACCTGGATTCTCACCCCTAACATTAGCACCATTAGTGATGGCAACGGGGCGGATACTATGGTATATGTCCCCGTCCCCGCAGTCCTCTACCCATACCCGCACCGCCCTGTCCCCGCGCGGATAATGGGAATCGCGAATAATTGATTATCTTAATTATAGCATAATGTTATAAGAGGGAAAAAGATTCAAAAAATAAGAGCCAAAACCCTTATTTATAGGCCCCAGTCGTGGACTGGTTTGGATTGATCCGGAATAAGTTTGGATCGAGCCAGACAGGGTTGGATCGATCCGGAATAAGTTTGGATCGATACAAAATATTCTGGATCCATCTAGACTGGGTCTGGATCAAGTCTGGATTCTGGATCAATCCAGACTGAGTCTGGATCAAGTCTGGATCCATTCAAAATGAGTCTGGTATGCTCACCACCCGCATTTGTGGTGACCATATCCCCACTTCAAGCATCAACCAAACACCAGAACTCAGAAAATATCATAACTCAGCATCCACTTCAGCACCAACCAAACAACAAAAGTGACAGAATTTACCACTTCTCAGCATCCACTTCAAGCACCAACCAAACACCAGAACTCAAAAAATCTCAGAAAGTCACTCTCCAAAAACTCACTCCCCAGAAAGTCACTATTCAGAAGTCACTCCACTTCAGCTCACTTCTCAGCAACCAAACAGGCCCATAGTCGAAATATTCCATTTTGTTGAGGAAGAAAAGATGGCTTGCTGGGCAAGCAAGCAATGGATATATATATATATAGCTGGACCATGCAAAGCTCAAATTAATGGTCGGATTGATTGCCGCTGGGTCTCTCCCTTTTGTTTGATTTTTGCTTGCTTGCTTGCTTGCTTGCTTGCTTGCTTAAGTAGAGGATGACACGAGCTAGCTTGAAAAGAATTAGTTGCATGTGAGACAAGGTTCATTTGCTTATGTAAAGGATGACACAAGCTAGCTTGAAAAGAAGTGATCAGACAGGGACCATAGTCAACCAAACGAGAGTCAATCTTGCTGACTGTTTCAAAGGTTTGACCAACTTGATGTACTTTTCTTATGCTCGGGAATTAAAGCAATCACTAAAAACTGTTTCTATTTTAGTAGTCCAAAACAACGTGCAGCTGAGCTAGTCCGCCGTCAGCAGTGACATGCATATATTCTTTGATGAGACCTGTTTCTCCGCACACCCCCCTGAGTCACACGGCCTCACCCTCTCTTTTCCCCTTATGCCCCAAAACACGTTTTCTTTTCTCTCTCTCTCTCTCTCTCTCTCTCTCTCTCTCTCTCTTGTGTTGTTTTTTAAGTTTTGTTTCTTTTTTTTCATTAGTTTGTTTTTTAATCAGTTTTCTTAATTGTTTTTTTTATCAGTTTTATTTTTCTTTTTAGATAAACAGTTTTTATATTATATGTTTGTAATCTATTGTTTATTTTTTAGTTGTAGATTTTGGGAGTTATTATTTGTAAAATTTTTAAAGTATAAAAATATGGATCAAAATAAAAAGTATATATATGAAAATAACAAAAATACTAATAGTTAACAAATGCATTATGTTTTGTGAAAAGTCTCCTAGGCTAATATTGATTTAGCCATGTTCATAGAAAAGTACATGAAACAATACACACAAATATATAAAAATACAAATTCTAATCAATATCGCCTCCAAATTCTGCTCTGCCCAGTTTAGTATTGTACCTATTATTTTCGTAGTACAAATGAACACTTGTCATATAACGAGCGACCCATCCTTTAGATTCGTACAATGAATGTTGCCACGACCACGTTGGAATGCGTGCCACAGGGTAATGAGGGAGGTGTAAGAAAACTTACACAAAGTGATTGCCAATATGGGCAATAGCTATTTCTCGACGCTCTTGGTTTGGAACTGGAGGAGTCATTAATGGCAAGTGAGTAAAATAACTACTAATATTATCACCAAATTTATGCAGTACAATAATGTTGTACCTTGATGCGATGACAATTCCTAAAGTCATAGAGTCCATCCAATATATCTATGGTGCCCACGGAACGAACAAATTCAGTGAGAATAAATTCTGATTTTAAACTCTAAATTGAAAATTTTATAATTTTAAATTTTAATTTTTGAAATTTTATGATTTGAAATTTGAAATTTCTACGATTGAAAAATTTTACAATTTTGAAAATTTGAAAATTTATGATTTGAAAATTAAAATTTCGAAGGACCTCCGGTCCATTTTCCCAAAAAAATAATAAACAAAACTGATTTAAAAAAATTAAAAAAAAACTAATAAAAATTATACAAAACTGAAGAAAAGAAGAAAAGAATAGGAATGGTAATGGGGCGGGTTGGGGCGGGTTTCACCAACCCCGTCCCCGCCCCAAAAAAATTTACCCTGCCCCATCCCCGCCCCATGCCCCGTTGCGGGGCAAGAAGTTCGTCCCATTCCCGCCCCATCTACATTTCCCTTGTCCCTGCCCCGCCCCGCCTTTGCCCCGCCCCGTTTAGGATTCTCATTTTCTTTTGACAAAGTTAATAACGCCGATAATTTTTATCACAAATTTGTTAAGTATTATATAAACTAATACAATATTGTGAACTTTCGAGCGCCACATAGTTCCAAAAAAAAAAAAAAATTTGACTTTCAAGTGTTCCCACTAAATAAGATCATGCCAATTACAAAATGTAAAAATGAACCCCCAATTCAAAAAAAAATTAACTTTAGATATGCTCAAAATTAAGATCGATTAGTTTTATACTTTCATTCCTTAGTCCCTTATAATATAAACTAATGGAAAGCAATGCGTCATGGTCCTCCTAGGTCTGTGACCATGTAAATCTTAAGTGGTCGGTAGCTAATATATTATTAGAACTAATTCTTACATCAACACCTTTTTTAGCCGTTTGTTCTAAATCAAAAAGTTAGAATAAAATTATTAGAACTAATTTAAAATTACTAAAGAATATATCCGGGCCGGGTCAAAAGCGGGACGGGTTGACCAAAACCCATCTCCGCCCCGCCCCGCCCCAACGTTTAACCCGCCCCGTTTAGTCCGCTCCGCCCCGCCAACCCGATAATTGCCCCATTTCCCCGCCCCAAGCGGGGCGGGTCAAGCGGGTTACCGGGGAACCTGCCCATTGCCATCCCTAGAAAAGAAGAAACTCACGAGGAATGGTGAGGGAAAAAAAAAAAGAAACACATGGGGTATAACAGTAAAGCATAGGGGGGTCATGCGCAATGGTGTGGGGTGGGGGAGGGGGGCCGTCAGATCGCATCGGAATGGGTGCGATGCATCGATGCATCGGGATATGTGCGAGGATATGTGCGATGCAGGATCCCCGAATCCGGGGGGGGGGGGCGGCGGCGTGAAGGGGGAAGGCCGTAGGTGGGCGCGAAAAGTAATTTGCATATTTAATTTTCCTTCTTGACGCATTCGCCCACGTCACAATGGATATCCCACTTTGGTTGCCTGCTATATATATTTGTATGTACTCCACACGGCTTGACGCCTTCACCATTAATCTCTCTTCTCTCTCTTGGATGTTCATGGGCTGTCTCTTCTCCTCCACCTCCGCCGCCACCGCCAAGCAACGTCCGCTGACAGCCAAGGTTGTGATGTTGGATGGCTCTCTGATAGAGTACTCTTTTCCGGTGGAAGCATCAGGGGTACTTCTCGGCCACCTCGACTCGTCGTTCTCGTGCTTTCTCTGCAGCGCTGACAGTCTGTACTTGGACGAGCACATTCCGGCATTGGCTCCTAAAGAATTGCTTGAGCTTGGCCAGATATACTTCGTGCTTTCCATCGCGAAACTGGAGCGCCCATTGACGGGCTCCGACATGGCGGCGCTGGCGGTCAAGGCTAGTCTGGCACTGGATTCGGCTTCCGGCCTGAAGCATCATCGGCAGCAGAGAATTCGAGTCGTGCCGGTGGAGAACATATATGAAGGTGGTTTTGAGAGTTTTGATGCTAGCATTAGTTCGGATATTCCATCATCGAGATTACCAGAGAAGAGATCTAGAATGAAGAGAAGCTCTTCTGTAAAGGGGAGAGCAAGGCAACCATACAGTAGTTATAGAGATAAACTGGCCACCATTTTGGAGGTTGCGGAGTGAATAATATTCATGTAGTTGCTGCGCATGCATGCTTCTTTCTTTTTTTTTGGTTAATTGAGCTAGCCCTAAGGCCTAAGGCTTGGTACAGCAAGAAAAACTAGGCTTCTTTCGTTTTTTGGGTTCTTATATATGCATGGTACCCGATTTATTGTCGCTTTTTTTTTTTATAATCAATCGATCGACCTTGTAAAAATTTAATATTGTCGAGTTATTTTGAGAGAAAAGATGCCGATCGCCATACTATATATATGGCGAGGAAGTATTTTGTCCTCTTGGTTTATTATTAAGTTCCTTAATTAGTTCACGAAAATTGTTTGTCTATCTGCAACTCCTATTGTGAATTTTTTGTTGTTTAATAATAATATGATGTAGAAATAGATGAACGAGATTGGAGAATTAATATTGCAGGAAACCTGATCTGGAAATTAATGGTGTAGAAGGTAAAAACTGTGCACCAAAAAAGTTAAAAAAAAAAGGCCGACCAAACTCACTATTTAAGTAATGATTAATAAAGAAAAGTAATATCGGAAATAAAATAAGTTAGGAAATCTAGAAATAATGAAAACCCACTGCTCTTCCGGCGTCAAATCGTTGTCTGAATCTATCTTCAATTCCAACCAAGTGAGAGTCTCCTGTTTAAAATTTTGAGGTCGAGAAGAAGGAAAGCGAAAAAGAAAGGGCCGCTCTTTAATGGACATTAGTCAATGATGGCGTCCAATTGAGCACAATCATATATATCATATTATATATTAATACTAGTACTCACCTATGTCCCTGTCACAGTTTTTAGTTATTGCTAATATAAAATTTTAATAAACTTTCTGTAATTTGTCTGGTTAGATGGCTGGGTTGACTCGTAGGTGGTTTAGGGTTCGAAAGTTGATCATAGCTTTTTGTTCACTGCCACCATAAAACATAGCCAATAAAATTTAGGGTATATAAAATAATAACAAATAATATAAGTCTTAGCATTAGTATTAGCATAAGATAATATTAATAGAACTTAGGTTGATATGAATTAATGCAGCTTTAAATAAAGTAAATTTAAAAAATATATATAAAAAAATTTAGAAAATATAAATTAATGTAAGTTAACCGAAACTGCTCGGTTAATAAAAGTTTGCTGACGTTATTCACACGTAATCAACCTAATCGAGGATTCTGGGTTCTTCTGTTCTGTTCTCTCCTTTGACTTTTCAAATTGTTTGACAAATGACGTTGACTTTCCGAACTTCTGTTTTCAGATGGGTCTTCCGAAGTCCATTACTTGAAGAACATTCTGCTGAGATTTAATTGCAATTCCCCAATTTCTTCTTAAATTAGTTGTCTGTGCTTCTAGCAACCTTGACATCCTGCAGGTCTCCTCTGCATTCCTCTGTTCAAATGCTTCTGGGTTCTTTCAATTTCATAATATATATGCTCAAGGGTCTCTTTGATTCCTTTCCCCAAGAACGTCCAACTTAATTTTATTCACCAAACATAGCTAATTGCATGTTAGTTGTCCAATGCTCCTAGAAATCCTCACGGAGTCAACGTCTCAGCCATTAAGGCAAAGGGGTTGATCATATGGAGTTGTTACCTTTGGTAGAAGGGTACGTAGGAATCTTCCAATTTTTTCATGTATCTGCTTAAATGTAAGAGACTTATACAATCATCTCCAGAGTCTGACTTTTATTCAACATTTGGAGACAAAGCCCACATAAGACTATATAAATACACCCATGCTCTACAGTTGTCCCAAGAAAAACAATAAAAGAAATAGCTAGCCATGGAAAGAAGCTAATTAATCTGCTTGTGATGATCTGCAATATACCCAATTCTCGGAGAATTGAGATCATCTCTGTGCTAAAGTTTGCCTTCGAATGTCTGTTATTGCGGATCGAGAACTTCGATCACATTACGCCCAGGCCTGATGATTAAGAAATTGTTTCTATGTTAATTTCGAACTCGATCGCTTCTTAATCTTGGAAGTAAGAACCAGAACTCTGAGGATCTTTGCAATCTTTGTCACTAGAACATCAGCAACTTTTGTATGAGTAGTGGCGTTGATAATTAAAGTGGATCACTAGACACTCTCTGCGAATGAGCTTCCTCACCACCCTACAATGATGGAAGATGGCATGATTGCCTACTATTAGCTGCCAGGAGAGGGACTTTAATTTCTCAACTCATATAGTCATATAGTATCCAGGCAGTAGAAAAAGAGGTACCCTTTTTCTAAAGTTGATTGGATCTACAACATTCACATATATGAAGACTTCAACAGCAGCACCTTATATTAATTAGTTCAAGCTTAAATATATTCTATCAATTGAAATATCAAACCACTTTTGTTACAGCTTATTAATATCAACAAGTATCTAGATCTTCTGAAACAACCGATGAGATCTAATCTGTGAGGTGCCATTCATGGAAGCGTACGTTGGATACAGGAACGATCAATGTCGATAGTAGCACGGCGAGCATGGCTGGTTGCCTGGTTGGCCGGCCTTGCAACAGTAGTTTTCAAAGAAAGATGAGGACATCTCTTTCCACGTGAATTGGTGGCTGCTACTTCGCCATCTCGCATGATGTTAATTAAAGCCAGCCAGACGTTGACACCATATATGGATTCATCCAATATATATCACTGGTGCCCCATCATCTATCTATATATCACTGCCACTCTCACTGTTCATCTTTACGACTAATACTAGACTCTAGCTAGCTAACATCCCCAGAGACCAACCAAACACCAATACTTTCTTCTTACGATATTGATTTGATTCCTTCAGTTCAAGATTAATTGAGATGCATTTTAATGGACAGTTAATAAGGGTGTGCTTGGTTCTTTAATTCCTCTGGTCTTCTGTGCTTAACATGAAAACAGAGTAAGTCAGTACTATATATTGATGACGGATACCTCTTCGATCTGATGAGAGAAATCAGATATAGAGATGCATGGTTCATATGGAAAACTGGGTATTCAAAATAAGAAGTGATTAGGAGGAATAAGCTGCTGGTAGCTGATCTGGGTCCCTGGATAGCTGCAGTACATAGCCTACCATATGAACCTGACTCACTATCTGATTAATTGGAGAGAGAGAGGGAGGGAGGGAGAGAGAGCACTAGAGCAGAGGACCACTGGAAAGCTATGGCACGGCCGGGGATATGTTTGGTTGCGGAAAGAAGGTTTCAAAAGTTTGACTCCACGCTCGTCGCAGCATGAAGCAGGCCATGCCTCCACACCTGTCATCATTGCCCGGCCATGCACCTCCAAAACGGCACCCCATATGCTCATCTTCTCCTTTATTATGTATATAACCCGGCCCAAAGCCGAATAATATCATCAGATATCTTTACATTTAGCTTGAGTGACACTGTCAGACTAATTGATACAATGAACTGCGTGCGCGCATTCACCTTCAGAGCTATCTAGCTAGCATGATACGTGATCATTAAACATGTGTTAATTTGTCCATATAGATCAATCTCGCTTGGATATATATATATATATCACTGTTATTGTTCACTCGTCTCATGATTCTGCCTAAAGTAAAGTAGTTGATCAAATCAAAAAAAAAAAAAAAGTAGTTGATCAAATCAAAAGCATGTTTTACTTTTTACCATGCATCCTGTCTTGAGTACCTATAGCGCACTTAATTAGTTTTCTCACCAACTTTACATATGATTTCTAACATTGCCCATTGAACCATCAACTGCTTGGCTTTGGCTTCTAATCTCCTCCTCCTGATCACGTCGCCCTCTCGCGCACGCGCGCGCCCCTACAAAGCGCACCTCGCATGGCCCCTCCTCCCCTCGTGCCCACCATTATTGCACTCCCAACATATCTTCTCTCTCTCTCACGTAATTTTTTAACACCTCACCTCTCCTTTCTATTTAAGGACCCCCATCTACTACTCCTCACATCCTAACCCGGCCCCCGCCGACACCCTCTCTCTCTTCTCTCTCTCGATACACTCGCACTCTTTCTCACTCTCTATACAGAAAAAGGAGGAAGAAGAAGATGAGGATGGTAGACTTAGGAAGCCAAAGAGGGCCACTCCACATCATAGACACGGCGACTGCAGTCGACTGCACGAAGGACGTGCGCTTCCGCCGCTCCTTCCGATCCTTAGTCGAGTGCATGGTCCCATGCTGCGGCTTCCAACCTTCATCTGAGAGCTCCGACGGCGAAGCCCACTGGATGCATGGCTCGTCGTCGACAGTCACCGGCACGTTCTTCGGCTACCGCCGTAGTCGGGTGAGCTTCTGCCTGCAGGATGTTGACACCCGCTCCTCCTCCCCGCCTCTTCTCGTCCTCGACTTCGCCATCCCCACCGCATACCTCGCCAGAGAGATGCGGCACGGCCTCCTCCGCATCGCCCTCGAGTGCCACCAATCCCATGCGAGGCCTCGGGCCGGCGGCTCGCTCTTTGCAGTCCCGGCATGGTCGATGTACTGCAACGGGCGCAAGGTCGGCTTCGCGGTGCGCCGCCACATGACCGAGGCCGACGCGGCCTTGTTCAAGCTCATGAAGTCGACCTCAGCCGGCGCCGGAGTACTTCCAGGGAAGCTGGAGTCCGGCGACGGCGATCTCATGTATCTCAGAGCACGTTTCAAGCGAGTCATAGGATCGGAGGACTCCGAGTCGTTTCATATGATCAACCCAGTAGGAAGTACTGGACAAGAGCTTAGTATATTCCTCTTGAGGACTTAATTAATTAGGATTAAAATATTTGAAGATGGCGATATCGATAGTGCAACGCTTGTATACAAATATATACATATATATATAGTAGACTATTAGATTATGTGAATTTTAATGATTGCTTCTTCTATGTTAATTTGTGGGCTTGATCTAATTAATGCTACTAGCTAGCTTATGATTGATACAATTAAGTAAGTAGTTTTAGCATTACTGACTTAATAACTTAATTCCATACATGCAGCGTGAATTATCATCAAAAGCATAGATCTACAAGATGCAGTCATCATTACTGCAAACTATAAAGTTGGAACTTGGTTAATATAACTGCAGGAATTAAAACATCTTCTTTATATATAGTGCTTCTAACACGATTAATAGTGTTTCAACTAAAGCTAGCTTTTGTGATTAAGGTTAATTAGAAGGTCATAGGAGTTGAACAGTCCAACGAGCCATGCTCACTCTTTGTTGACCTAATATCGATGCAGCCACGTCATTGATCTCCACCACCCGACCCGAATAAGTGACATTCCGCGATGACTTGGGTCTAATGTCTCCTTCAAGAGCGCTCATCGGTGCACATGTCACATTATTGTGCTATCGATTCATATACATGTCTATCGGTAGTAATCTACCGATAGGCATGTATTCATATACATATAACCTATTGGTAGTAGGGTACCGATAGATTATACATATCTATCGGTATCCCACTACCGATACATACCTATCGGTAGTCTACTATCGATAGACAGGTATATGAATCGGTAACACAATTAATGATTCATATATATGTGAAATGCACATATCACGTGCCCTCCTTGGACTTTGGTTGGGTCCCATCTATTAGTTTCTTATCTTTTAAGTAGGGCCTAAATCACGTGTCGCGTTTCTATTTCGCCCAGAAGGGACATGCACACGAACATAAAACTGGGGCCCTTAGAGAGACCTGAAGTTTGGACCACGAAGGGGACATGATCTGAGATGTAGATGCTGCAACACGGGAATCTGCTTTTCGGCCTCGGCGGTCTGGTCGGTTTGGCAGGTCTCCATAAGACCATAAGACCATAAGCCCTCCTTTTGGAAATAAAGAGGTGAGAAGCAAACACAGAACCAAAAGGCGACCCGAAATCGAGTCCCCATTTCAATGAGTGTGCTTGATTCATCCGAGCTGGCATCGTCGGCAATTTGGCCCGAGACAGCTAAGCGTTTATTCTCTTTCTCATGAATCACCTTTCTCATGAATCATCAGTCATCGATTAACGTTAACATATATATCATCATTATAGGGAGAGATGATTATAACTTAACAAACCTGTTGTCCTACGTGGAGCCTCTGTGGACAGGGTTATCCTACGTGGAGCCTACGTGGAGGGGGATAGTAGGGGAGGGAAGGAAGTTAGTGAGGGATAGTGAGGGGTTATTGAGAAATTATTAAAGGAGTTGAGAAAAGAGGATGGTATATGACAGGGGGACTTACTAGTATATATATATATATATATATATATATATATATATATATATATATATATATATATATAGAATAATATATATAGAAAGTTCATCGCTCACAAGCATACAGAGGATGGAAAACAAGAGAGATCTATCTTATCAAATCAGGTGCAACCTATCATACCACTAATGATATCCGATCTAAATTATGCTACAATATATCATGCGATTGATATGAAGTCATGTGGAAGGGAATGATAGGGGTGGTTGTTAGAGGATTCATAACAGATTCCATATCATATTCTATCTCTAAATTTAGAAAATATGATTAAAAAGTGTTATCCAACATATCCTCTATCCCTATAGTCATTCTCTATCTTATTCCCTAAAACCAATTACGTTTCCTATGTTCAGGGAATCAAAAAGCATTCCCTATATATTAAAATAATACTATTTTATATTCTCCTGTATATATCCTGTCATACCCCGACTCAGAAAACCCATCCAGGACGGGGCGTGAGGGTTCCTATCACTGTTCATCTCCAACTGGCGTGATACATTGCGGAAAACATGGATAAAATTAAACAATTCATATTCCAGAGGTAAACTGTAATTCAAATTATAAATACATCAAGTTGTACTGTTTAAACATCTGATACAAAATTCTTATCAAACTCCTCCAAGGGAAAAGATATTATACAATTAATCCCAAAAGTCCTCGAAAGGTGTTCACAATATACAAACTATCAAAAAGTACAACAGTCTTCCTGCAGTAACCTCAGACGCCTCTGGAAGTACTCGCGCCGCCAAAGGCAGATCCCGCCGGCTCTACTACTGAAGAACTGGTGCCTGCACTTGCAAACGCAGCTCGGGTAGAAGTGAGCGATAAGCTCAGTAGGGTTCTACTCTACGACACACTGAAAGGAGGAAAACAATAACAGTGGTGTCTTCCCACTCAAGTCTAATGAATGCAACGGGGTTCCACGACCCCTACCGACTCCCCACGGGATCCTACTCTTCTCAACCAACCACGCTGGGAACATCAACCAACACGCTAGGAGGAACAAGAACCAGGACTAGTAGGATCACCATTACCTAGCAGGAAACCACTGCCTGGGGACCATGTCAGGGACATCGACAACCATCCTTAGCACTTAGCCTTGGGAAGACAACACAACCTCTAAACCTCAAGCAAAGATCATAGCCGACCATCGCACATCCCCAAAACATGAGATTCTGATTAAACAATCACGCCCTAATCCTGACTACCCAGCCACGGTCCTAAGGCTAGATCCGAGCTACCCGAGAGCCTTGGATCGGCGATCAACCCATCGCCCGCCTAACATGATATGCCTCTAATGCATACAATGCATGAACCTATGCAAACATCTATCCTAGATGTCTCTATATGCCACGACATCAGTTATAGGTTCAACAGATATACAATAGCCCTCGCCACTCGCCGGTAATGGGCTAAGGTTCCACAATACCTCGTTAGCTAACACTCATAGTTAGCTAACGGCTAGGGAAAGCAATAAGCATTTAAACTACTATCCAACCGAGAATTTAAATACGAGCAAAACCATAAATTCGCCCAAAAGAGTAAGTACAAGAATCGATCCTCAATCTCGATGAAAATCCCTTAAAACCCCCGTGATAACACGTGCATGCTTCCCCAACATGCTTAAGTATCTATCACGAATGAAAGCCATTTAAGAAAAACCAGAAAACAGTGTTCAAGGGCTCACGGTCGATGCCACGGTCGATTCGATGGTCGACCGTGAGACCAAAGGAGGGGAAACCCATGAGAACCACGGTCGATCGGAGCATCGACCCTAGGAAATAAAAAACGAGACTGAGCTTGGCGGTCGATCCGACGATCGATCCGATGGTCGACCGTGAGGTGAAGAGGAAAAAGAGCAAGACCCGCGGTCGATCGGAGCATTCCCTATATATTAAAATAATACTATTTTATATTCTCATGTATGTATCCACACTCCAACGAGCAACTATTTTATGTCCTCTTTACCCGAGCGGCCATTGCTGCCCCCCGCCCCCGCCCCCCACCCCCCCACGACGCCCTCCTCCCTCTCCACCCCTCCGCTTTCGCCCTCCTCTTCGACCTCCGCTCCTCCGGGGTTCCTGTCCTCCCCACCCTCTCCCTGGCTGAGCTCACCCGTGCCGAGGCCGAGCTCGGACTCACCCTTCCCCTCGACCTCCGCACCGTCCTCTCCCTCGGAGTCCCCTCATCCCCCAACTACCCCAACTGGCACCACCCCTCCCACCTCTGCGCCAGCCTCCAATCTCATCTCGCGGCCGTGTTGCTCCACCTCTCCCGCTGCCACCATAGCACCTCCTCTCGCAAAAGGTCCCTTCGAGCCACCCGTGCCGCGCTCTGCCGCACGCCCCAGCTCATCCCCCTCTTCGAATGCTGCTACCTCCCAGCTCGCCCTCTCCTCATCGGAAACCATGTCTTCTTCGTCGACGAGTCTGGGATCCAATGCTGCGCTCCAGACCTCGCCGACTTCTTCCGCCGTGAGATTGCCTCCGCTGCCTCGGGCTCCTCTTTCAGATCCCCATCCTCGCTCCACCGCCTCTGATTAGCCAGCGTCGTCGATGAGTCCCCCCCCCCCCTTCGTCCCGGCGTAGCCTCGACTTCGTCGACGGGTATGCACCTCGTTGGATCGAGTTCTGGAGCGACGCCGCCTCCTACCCCCGTCGCCTCCGCTAAAGCTTGTCTTCATCAGCCTCCACTCCTTCCTCTCCCGCGCCGGACCAATTCGGGTCAGCTTCGGAGTGAGCGGAATCGAAGGGATCGTGCACGAAGATTCGAAGAGAATCTGATCGTTGTCATCGGGTGTGATGTGGTCGCGAGGAAGACTAGGGGCGACAGCCTTGGGCGGCTACACAACATCAAGCGCATGGAGGGGCTTGAGGGCATCGCTTTAGAGATCCCCGAACTCGTCGTCGTTGTTGATCTCCATGAGTGGTACGAGGAGATGGAGAAAGTGATTGTGACAAGGATGGATACTGTAGCAGCTGGGAAGTGATGGAACTCAAAACAGATAATGCGAATGGAATTTTAAATTTTAAAGCTTCTAATTGATATAGGGAATCAATATAGGAAATATGTTGGTTGAACAAGTCAAAAAGTGATTTCCTATATCAGAGAATGTAACCAAATCACATTAAAGCAACAATGATATCGATATGAAAGCTATTGGGAATGCTCTTACCGGGTGGTTAGAAGAGAGAGCGGGGAGTAGTGGTGGGTGATGTTTACGCGTGTCATCTGGCACGGCACGGGGCTCACTTATTATATATATAAACTAGTACTCACCTGTGCCCTTGGCACAATTTTTAGTTATTGTTAATATAAAATTTTAACAAACTTCCTGTAATTTGTCTGGCTAGATGGATGTGTTGACCCGTAGGTGGTCTAGGGTTCGAAGGTTTGGTTATAGCTTTTTGTTCACTGCCACCATAAAACATAGCCAATAAAATATAAAATAAAATATTATAAGTCTAACTTAGGCTATATAAAATAAATATAAGTCTTTGCATATTGCATAAAATAATATTAATAGAACTTAGGTTGATATGAATCAATGCAGGTTTATATAAAGCAAACTTAGAGAATATATATAAAGAAGATATGAATTAATGCAGGTTAACCGTTATTGCTCGTTGATGGCGGGGTATCTATCCGGATGGTGTAATTAAAGCTGACATTGCCATAATATATTTATGTTCAAAGGCATGCATGACATTAATTCATACAAATGCAAATCATAACTTTGAGGAAATTAAATAGAGTGCCAATCTTTTGCGGTAGGCAAGCTCCTACCTTTTAAGTTTTTAATCATTCGATGTCGTTCTCAAGAGATTCCCTATTCATTAAAATTGTTTCTTTAATAGTAAATAGCTAGCCTTAAAAATTTTTGTTGTGCTAATTAGATTGCCTTTAATTAAGATCAGGTTAGGCAGATGGGTTCTTCCTAATCTCATCTAGATGAAAAAGGATCGAGGTCGTTGAATCGCATGAATCGCCATTAACTAGAGATCCTGCAAGATGATTACAGAGATATGTGAACTTCCGTGTACAGTGGTTGAGAAGCAGTTCATGGATGGTGATGAACTTTAATTAAACATGAGTGACATCCTTCTTTCTCATTGCCGTTGAAAGCAATCAAAGGTAGCAGCAAGCACCCTCCAAGAGTAGTGAGAATAAGTACATCATGTCCTCCAGACATCAAGCACAGGAAACATATATTGCACCTTCCAGACTAGCGGAACCTTAACAGCACAACGGTGACTTACGTCGGAATCAAGATGAACACCAACTAAAGGCTCATCAATGGTTGCCGGAGCTGGAATTGACCTATAAACAGAAGATTTTTGAGCCAAAACCAGCACATATGTTGTATTAATTAATGTCCAACATAAACCCATGTCTTTTTTCTTCTTCTTTTTGAGCAATTGAGCCAAATGGCTACCCAAAAACCCACAAACTAGAGCAACCTCTACAACTAGAGAAAAACAGAGAAAAGCAGAACACTACAACAGATCAGAGACTACGAAGCCCCGGACTTCCTGTGCCCAAAAAGAGAACCATGACCAGCACCCTTGCGAGCAATTTTGTCCGCCAAGGTATTCTGCACCCGGGGAATAAACACGACATAAACCTATGTCTTTCATCTGAAACTATTATATATACACAATACACTGGTTCTCGATCAGATGACTTAAAGAGAGTACATCATCAGACACTGTTCTATATAGACCATGCAGAGAACGAAATAACAACCATATAGAGGATGATAGGCTCCTGCTGCACGATGGCTCATAAGTTTAGAGGAGATCTCTTTTTGTTCAATGGGTTCCGAGAGACAGGATTTGGCCCAACTGTGGAGGGTCCTAATATTGTAGGCTCTATAAAGGCTGTAAAAGGGCCATATATCTGTCGGGCTATATATGTTTTGCCGGCAACTCTTCAATGCATCTCTGTCACGCATCATCTTTCTGAAACAAAGCTTGCATTATGGAGATGATGTGAAGTAAAACTGCAGGTGCTTTAAGGAGTGCGATGAATCATCCATATCGACAGCGTAACTACCTATAGTAGCCTAGAGATTAGACTGAAGATGCCACTACTTGGCTTTTAGCTTACTCTAATAAGCACTAATTAAGCGTAAAATGACATGACTTGATATATATATGTGTGTGTGCGCGCTTTTCGGTGGACTAATTATGCACGTTAGAAGTTAAATACAGAGTTAATATCATAAAACCCCCTCAAAACATTCTAATTATCGCAAATAAACCCCCTAAATTTATGACAATGTCATGAAATCCCCTCAAAACATCCGCTAGTGAATCCGACTAAATAACCACCGATTTAAGTCCTCGAGATCGGGCTTCTCTCAAGGCCAGGTCAATCGCCACCATCTCCCCCCTTCAATACAGAGCCTACTCCAACCGGACAAGCCCACAGTCCAACCAGGCTTACCTTACCATTAGTAAGGAGACCAACGACACCAACTGCTCATGCAATACCCCCAGCAGGGACGAAGGAAGCATCTGCTTGCACAACAAAGCATTTTCTTCGATCACCTCTATCCCCTGGCTCATCCCGAAGACGCTGCTCATGAACAAGCCTGACAATTTTACAAGTTAGAGCAACCTCGGAGGCCCCTTCATTCGCAAAGCCCAGGCTTTTCCTCTTAGAACAGTGAATCATGATAGAAATAACGTGATTAAGTTGTGAAATGACGATGCCCTTCGATATTAAGACATAATTTTGAAAGCACATAAATATTCCCATTAATGTGAGGGGTATTTTAGTAACTTCATCTGTATATTCGCATTAAATTAACCCATGGGGTTTTTTTTTTTTTTAAATGTTCCTTATGCTTTGAGGGGATTTTATGATATTGTCATATTTTCAGGGGGTTTTGTGATATTTGATATATTTTCAGAGGATTTTGTGATATTAACCCTAACATACAATCAAACTGATTAGATTCATTCTCTCACGTCCAATCAACTTAACAGAGTTCAGGTCTGGCCCTTGAAGATTAAGCGAGCTTGGATGTGCTGGTGTTTGTATCCTTCTTATTTTTGTATGTACTGCGATCCAACAATATTATAGCTATTTGCGTTGCAAAGAGGTGTAGGTTTGCCCGCACAAGTATTGTTTGGCACACGGAGGATGGGGCTGATGTGCGGTAAATAAATTTTTAACCGCGAGGCTCAGGTCATCGAAAAAGAAAAAAAGAAGCAAAAAAAAAAAGAAGCATCCTCATGCATAGCAGTTTATCAACTCAAGATCATAACCCTGAAATAATCTTGAGCAGCTTATATTCTTAACTACCCATCCACTTATTACTCGATCTACTCTGATTCTCTCATCTTATCCACAAGGTTAGCCACCTGCTCTGATTTCACCTATGTTCAATGCATCAGAGGCAGTCAGTAAGACAACCTACCCTAAGAATCAAACCCAATCGTCAGCACAAACCACTTTCTGGTTTCAGCCAAATCAAAAAGTTAATCGGCTTCTAATTAATGGCCGACATACTTTGCTGATCATTTAATAATTCTTGGTCTAAAAGATGATAATGAATAAGTTTCGTATGTGAGTGGACACAAGAGCTAAACAACATTAATAGTTGTTACTCGCTGATTCCCTGTCTGGTCTGCTCTATGATTAATGAATCAGGACTATTTAATGGTTTAGCAAAACAAATGCCAACATTGTAAGGTTTATATCTTCACCAATATCATGTCTTCAGTGTTGTCTTGTGTACTGTTTTCCTTTGGTCCATTATCTAAAAGTTTTAGGCATTCATTCAAAGCAAAACACATTCTACCTACTGCATCGTCATGGCACTAATGATATGGGCATTGGGTAGGTGATTGACCATCCTATAGAATTGAATGATACTCATAATAGAGGGGAGGCTACCCCTAGCGGAAGACCGTAGGAAAGAGGTGCAGAAAATATGGTGATGAGCCGAAGTCTCGTGTTGCATACACCCCGTGTGAAGAAAACTTGCATGCAGATTGGCTAGCTCGAGAAGTACTTAGGCTTTGATTTCAATTTGGTAATATGGGGGAAGGTATGCCCTCGATTCACCAGCTATCTAGTGTATCTAATCCCTAATAGGGTCACTTAGCCCTTGGATCAACTAATAATAATAAAAAAGAATGATACTCCATCTATGAGCTTAGAACAATTCATTAACATGGATCAAGTCTCGTATAACTATCAAAGCTTAATGTGATCTGAAATGTTAGACTCCATTAATGTAGATCTGGGGCAATTCATGCCAGGGATGGAAACAAGGCGACCACCCAATAAATAGCTTGAATACAAGGAACATATATATTAAGTAGCTTTAATAGGCCCAGTCTCCTCTCTCTCTCTCCTGTACCTCTTTGCTCTTTATGAACATTTTCAAAGCCATTTTAACGGCAGTGAAAACAAATGTTACCACAGAAGTAGGGGGCTTTCTTTGTACTCTCACCTGTAAGGCTGTAACACCTGTAAGGCTGTAACTTAGCATGTCCTCCATGTCTCCACAAGGGTTTGGCTTATCTGTAGAGGGAGCCGCACCGACATTAATTGCTTTCTCTGCTTGGTTGAGAATCTTTAGCATGCTGCTCTTCCAATCAAAATCAAAGAGTACATGCATGCTGCCAAGGGACAGTATAGTTCATTAACAAAGGCGGTTCCTCTCTTTCTTTTTGTGATAATAATAATTTACTGTTCTCAACTTTATGAAGGAATAGCTTCATCATAAATTAACATGATTTCAGAGTAGAATACTGCAGTTCGAGTTGGTAATTTACTTTGATGTCTTTTCTCCTGTCCAATACAGCACAGGGTGGTCACATTGGGGGATTGGAAGAGCATTGGTGCCATTAATATTATAACTCTCTGCCACTGCAACATGCCAGGTGATGATCTCATCCAAGATAAAGAAAAGAAAATATATGGCCATGGATTCAGGGTCTGTATAGTTTTTGGCATCATATCATCCCCCTCCCTCCTCCCTAGAATGTATAAAACAAACAACATAAAGGAGGATATATTGTAGTTCACTTCACACCCCCCATACTAACCACCACCAAGATGCCTCATTTTAGAAGATTCTCCTGTCTGATGGATTTGTTGAGTGATTGCATCATCACCGATAGCTTAAATGTACCGTGCCACAGCCAGCAAATCAGTAATTCAAGATCAGTACCTTATAATTGCCAATGCAAGGTGTCTCTTCTATATCATAATCAATGGTGGGAAGTGAACAAATGTACCTGCTCTTGTGCTGCCCACCATGGAGTCAGTGTCATAACCACTGGCTGGTGGTGTCATCTAATAGCAAGTTTCCAGTTTTAAATGTAGGATTTTGGAGAGATTAAGGGACCATTTCTTTTGTTTTAGGAGTAGGACATAAATGTTTCAATCAGGGATTGGGTTGTCTGGAAACCATTGAAGGCTATTTTTATGTAGAGTATTATTTCTTCATGGTTAGCTTGGCCTTGAGCCCTCGAGGACTTATCTGCAGTGTCTGATAGCCTGCCCTCTTGTGCTCTTCTCCATTTTCCAATAGAACTTGCACAGAGGAGAGGGTCTATCTAGAGATTCAGGCGCATATGTGACAGATTCATGTGAAGAGCTAGCTGGAAATGCTCAGCATTTGGACTTCAGTGGTGAGCATTTCCACATTTCGGTTCAATGGTTTTGCTTGTTTGTGATATTTCACATAATAGGTTCTTCTTGGGAGATAAATGTGTTTTCCAGATTCATTCAGAGTCCAAAATTTCACTTTGTTTTAGAATCCCATTGTTGGATCTTTAAGTTCTCAGTGCATCAAGCTGCAAATGGTTGTCAGGATTCTGAGAAGTCAGTGATGCAGAAGGCCAAGAAGAAATTGGAGGTTCTAGAAGAAGACGATGATAAGACGATGTCTACAGCTACTTTCTACTCGCCATTCTCTTCTACTCCTAGTCCGAGGTGTTCATGGAGGTAAAATATTTGGGCTCCCTCTCTCTCTCTCTTCCCTATTCCTTATTATTAGTTGCCTTCACTCATCCAGACATGTGTTCTGCTTTTAGAATCCTCAACCAAAAACATTCTCTTAAGCAACTTCTGATTCGCCATCATAAACCCACGTTACAATGATTTAGATATCTATTCAGAACATAGATGTTTGGTGCATCTGTCTCAGTCCCAAAGTGCTGAATCTTATATTCAACTTTCTTAAATTCGTGGGCACCAGAGTTTTGCTGATTGTGATGTTAATTGATTGTTTTGGGTCTACGCTTACTTTATTGTTATCCAATATCAGAGTTTTAGAAGAGCAAGAAGATTTATTAAACACATCAGCGCAGATATCCCATCACAATCCTGTAAGCATTCTGACTATTATTGTCCTTTGATCTTTCCATTTACTGAGTTCGATAGAACATAGATGATCCTCAATCTTGTTTACTGACCAAGAAACCATCGAACGCTATACGCAAACCAGGCTGTAAAATGCTTACAGTTCTGTTCTGATACTGTCCTCCCCTTTCTCTCCTTTACTTGTTTCCTGCAGGCTGTCAACATGGAGAGAAGATTGCATGAACATAATTCCTCCCTTCAAGAGATAACATTGCCGTGCTACACAACTAACTCAATTTCTTCGACTGAACCTCCTCCAACAAAGGTTATTCTGTCTATTTTGTTTATGATTTAATATACCAATCTATGTTTTCATAGTTGTTTTTTGGGGGAAAAAGTATGCGTGTATCCTATTTTGATTGCATTTTAATATGAAAAGGTTTTTGTACATCGATGAGTCATTTGTGCTGTCAGATTGATTTAATTCAAAACCTGCCAAGGCACTAGATCATTATCTTCTATACCTTCGGAATTAAATTGCAATTTCGTGTGAAATACAGCCAACATCGGAGTTAGTGAAGGAGATCGTAGCTCTTGAGCTGGAAGTTATAGAACTCGAACAGTACTTGCTCTCGCTATATCGGAATGCTTTCGATCAATATCTGACCAGATCCCCAACAGTCACCAACCATGGATCCAATCTAGAATGCAATGCAGAATCTCCACCAGAAAATGAAAGAACTCATACAGCACATCATGCAATTTTTCCAGTTGACTCTGATGAAGAATTCATCAACAGAAAGCAATCTCACAGCCATGAGCAACGCAAGAAGAAAAGAGCCATCAAAGGCAGAAATGGTCAGAGTTATACATCCTGCAATCCGCCTGCTGATTCAGAAAATAGCATTTCCCTTTCAGCAAGAGAGAACCTAGAGAAAGTATGCATGAGCTTTTACCCAGTATCGTCTTTTTAATTACAAAACAATAATTCCTTTATTCGCCTCAATGTCTTCATCACTCTTAAACAAATGTTCCTGTGATGTGAGTACATAGTTCAACTCATATGTATCTTGATTAACTTAGGATTGCATAATTGTGATGAAAATTTTGCAGGATACACCGAATTCTGCTTCTGGGCATTGCAGCCTTGCAGACCATCTCAGTGCTTCGCTCATGGATCAAGTACCTGAGTATTCTTGCAAACTTTCAGAAGATATTATAAGCTGCATTGCCGCGATCTACTGCAAACTTGCAACTCCTGGTGCACAACCTGCAGAACTAATAGCTTCATCACCTACTGCATCATTGTCTTCGTCAAGCACATTTTCTCCGCAAGATGATCCTCGGAATAGCTGGAGTCCGAGATGCTTTTCTGAAGTAACAGGGAGCCCTCTTCGTACTCGGTCACTGAAATATGGACACAATCCTTATGGTAATATGGTAGAGATTCCAAGTATACACGTTGATGGCGATAAATTTGAGTATGCCTCCAAGATGCTGAACATCTTCAGGTAGTCAGTCGACTTCAGAAGATAAAATTTAGCTCGAGAAGCAAGTCTTAGTTTCATCCATCACTGAATCAAAACTTATACTACATTAGGATTTTAAGTTCATCACTCTGTTGATCTCAGGTCTCTGATTCAACGCCTTGAAGCAGTTGATCCGAAGAAGATGGAGCATCATCAGCAACTCACATTCTGGATTAATATTTATAATGCCCTGGTGATGCATGTACGCCTATACTAACTCTTGACCAGAGTTTATCTGAAATTGTTTGCTTATTTGACTTCAAAAGTTTTTTTTTTATACACATGACAAGGTTACACTTAATATAATCCTGCAGGCATTTTTAGCGTATGGGCTTCATCAAAATCACATGAAAAGCACAATTTCATCTCAAAAGGTAAGATTTAATGCAAGTATTCATTCAAGCTTTCGCGACTGCACTTAGTAGAATGAATCTGAGTTATACAGCTTTCCTTCTACATCTTTGTATACTCAGGCAACATATAACATTGGAGGACATTCAATTAATGCTTATGTTATCCAGAGCCTGATCATAGGGTGCCAACCTCATCGTCCAACAAAGGTGCATTTCATCATCTTCTTTACATTCATGACATAGTCTTGATATCCATCTAATCAACTTCTTTGCAATTGGCTGTCAGAAAAATTTGATAGAATAAGGTATGGACTATAATAGATACAAATGACTTGTTAAAAATAGCATAACCTTGACAAAAAAAAATTGATTTTCATGGATGCAGTGGCTACGAGCTCTGGTTTCTCCAGCGAAGCAATTCATTAAAAAAACTGAGAAACATCCATACGCACTCCATGGTCCTGAGCCACTTGCTCATTTTGCACTCAGTTTCGGAGCTTACTCTGATCCTGCTGTATGTCTTCAGATTACCTCTTTCTCTTCATCAAATTCTTCTCAAAGTTTACATTGTTTCAAACTTAAATTGCCCAAATGTCTAATCTTTGTAGGTTCGAGCATACACAGCTAAGAGTATTTTCCAGGAACTGGAGATTGCAAGAGATGAGTACATTCAAGCTAATGTATCACTCCAGAAGAAAACCAAGATCCTCTTGCCTAGAGTGTTACATTATTATGCAAAAGATGCATCTCTAAAATTGTCTGAACTCCTGAAGATGGTCTGCAAGTGCATGCCAGAAGCACAGCAAAAGGTCATGCAGGGATGCATCAAAGAAAAGGTGGATAAATGTGTGGAGTGGTCACCATACAAACAATCATTCAGATACCTTGTGCATAGAGATTTAGTCAAACAATAGATCGAAACAATATCATCTCTTCTTCTTCTTCTTCATATATGTATCAATCACGATAAGTCCTCCAAATTGTAAAGTTTACAGTAACACTAGTATCACAGTTCTGGATCATTGTCATTCATTTGTTGAGTGCTAAGCCAGTACAAGAGAGAGGGCTTTGCCATCCCGCATTCCGGTGGAGAGCCGGAGCTTTCGGTATTCTTCGTAGGTGAAAGGCCGGTAGAGGCGAGGATGGTCGGAATCAACCAGCTCAGGTGGTGGC